>JAFVLL020028792.1:0-41116 GCA_021397915.2 Tor tambroides | reverse complement strand
CAGATATACTGATATTAAAAATCGCGGGACGATCGTTAATAGAGTATAAATCTGACGTTTTGATTAATATCAATTAATCATATCAAATCAACCCTAATTTTAATGTTTGAATTCCCTACATTTAAAATTCATAATAAAAGCCTGACCAGAGCTAAAAATTCCTTAATAATAAATGTAATATTTTTACACTAGATTACCGTACATTTTTCCTAACATATTTGACAACATAAGCAGACTAAAGCTGTTTATAGCTATTGTGAAGATAACTGAAAATGTTTGGTGTTTGTACCTGTGTAGATCTGTGTTGGGCTTCCGTAAGGACTGGTGCAAGTGCTGTCCTGGGCAGCTGCCTGTGCGATGAAACTCATTCCACAGTGCAACCTTGTCAGAACGTATGATGTTTGTGTTGTGTTGAAGGTGGAGTTCAGCCCATCCACCTGATGGATGAACAGGAAGTAAGTGACTCTGGACTTTGGGCTGGGGTCCCATGTAATGCTGATGTCATCCGTAGCACAGTTGGTATGACCAGCCAGATTCGAGGGTGGGCAGATAGCTATAAGAATGAGGAATTGGGTCAAAATCAAAAGTCCTAACTTTTAAACTGATTAGCCACATTCATTTGTGTGTAATGCCACAGACAAGACAATTCTTATAATACTTTGTGTTGTGTTTCCTGACCTGATTTTAGATTGACAGGTGTGCTGGGTCGACTTTGGCAGCCACGTTCCACCGTGGCCACCGTAACGATGTAGTCCTCACCACAGTGCAGATCACTGAAGGTGCAGTTGGTGCCACTGGAGGTGCAAGTGTGGGTGTGGCCATCCGTACCCGTTGCCATGGCAATGTAACTTTCAGCATTCTTAGCAGCAGTCCAGTGGACAAGTCCCACATTACCACTGCATTGTAGAGAAACTTTAACGTCACTGGCAGGACAAGAACCTGAAGGGGTGTTGAGGGAAGAAAATGGTTTTCTTAGTACCAAAATATAGAAGCTAGACTAAAATTATGTAGCAAGACCCCTCGAATGTCTTTCGTAACTGTGACTTTTCAAAGATAGGGTACCAAAACTTAGCTTGGAACTCTTATAGTACACCCAAAAACGAAAACAATTTTTGGGTAGGCTAATTGAAAAAGATTAACAATCAAAACTATTTTTTCTTCAGTTTAAAAATTAGTGTTTTATTGTTGGACGCAGTTGAGATACATCTCACAGTCGAGATGTTCATTTATGTTAAAGTTCATCTTATGTTAATCTTACATGATAGTTTATATAATAGTTCTCACTGCAAAATACGTGGTGTTTGTCCTCATTATTTACTACAAAAGCAATAAGACAGCAATTTGTACCCCATTTGTGGAAGCTGCCAATACACACCTGCATTGAAAGTGTAGGGAGCGGTCGGGAATCCAGTGCACGTCTGCGAGAAGGGTGTAATTACAATGTCATAGGTCTGACCACAGTGCATGTTGGGTAGCTGACAACTGGTTCCAGTGACGGTACTGTGCTTGATATCCCCATCATGGCCCACAGCAGTGACGTTATAGCCCACGGCACCAGGACTTCCCTCCCAGGACACAACGGCGGTGTTGTTCAAACACTGTAGTCTTACAGTCACATTATTTGGGGCACAAGGGGCTGAGAGGACAAGAAGTACTATTATTGTCTTCTCAGAGTATTTTCTCTAAAAATTCTTATTTATTAAAACTAATTTCATATGTAATAAGGGAATTTACATAGAAATCTTAAATGTAAATACAGGCCGGTTTACATTGTAAGAATCATAAAGACAGTGGAAAATGGTAATTAAAAATTAATTACATAAGATATGTCTTCATTAAGGTACAGTAAATATTCAGAGAAAGATTTGCAAATGTTTGCACAGTGCATGCTACACAAGGGCTGTGTTTATGAGTGATCACCTGTCTGTAGCTGTGTGTGAGCTGCTTGGCTGCTGTTGCAGTGTCCAGAGATTGATTCCACAGAGACATTATAAAGACTTCCACATCTCAGTGAATTGATGGAGCAGTGGCTTTGGACTGTGCTGCAGGAGCCTGAATGACCGTTTGTCTGTGCAAGCACATAGAAGCTCTCTCGGCCCAGACTATTAGTCCAGCTCAGCTCTGTGCTGGTGCCGCAGCTGTAGTTAGCGCTCACTTGAGCAGGGGTGCAGGGGGCTGGCAAACAGTAAAAGAAGAGAACTTTTATTCAGCTCTGAATGTTTGTTTTGGCCTGGTTGATTTATCTGTCTGTCAGTAATGCAGTAGACAGTTGACTTTAAATTTAATTGTCAATGAATTATACATTTAACGTACACTGTAACTTTTGGTTCTCTAGTGGTTAATAAACAAAACTGCATGTGTCTTATGGAAGAACACTGTAGCCAAAGCTAATTCACTTTGTTTATAGATATTACCAATCACACAGGTATTGGGCTGTGTATTGCGGGTTTCATTCTGACAGCTTTAAAACAGTCTGAATATAAACACTTATTGTTGGCGTACCATAGTGATTCAGGATAAGACTTTTTGGCAGATTTATTCACGATGTACTCAGTCATTATATTAAATTTGAACAAAATGTCACATAGTGGACCTTTAATGAAAATATAGTATACGGTATATATAAATATTTTACATTGGTGTCAACTATTGAGCAATTAAAACATTTTAAATAATAACATAATGGTAATGGTTAATGGCGAATTATGCATAATTACAAGTAACTAACCCTATAGTAAGTACCTGTTGTTAATTAATGCTCCTCAGTACAGTATATACAGTATTTGTGTGAATACACAGGAACAAGGGCACCTTAAAATAAAGTGTAACCAATATTATTTAGAAAATATATTTTTTTGTTAGCATAATATATGAAGAGTTCAGATGCAAAAAGCCTCTAAATGCCATTTGAAATTTTCTTCTAAAATGAGCATTTTTATCAGGCTCCTATGTGAAGGTTCAGTAATTTCACTTTAATGGCAATGAATAGGTTCTTTTCATTGCCATTTAAGTGAAATAACTGAACATAAACATAGGAGTCTGATAAAAATGCTCATTTTAGAAGAAAATCAAATCAAATCCATTCAAACAGCACTTATATATATATATATATATATATATATATATATATATATATATATATATGTTTTCTCATATTAAATATCTATGATATTTTAATAAAAAATTACGCTGTATGTATGGATCTATACACAGAAAAAGGGGAAAAAAAGAAGTTTTTTATTAAGTCTAAAGTACTTTTTAACATTATTCAGAACCTGAGTAACCCTGTCACGTGACACCACATTTATTTGCATTAAAGTGTCAAAACTTGATTGATAATTAGCACTTCCATCAGCAATATCTGTATATTTTGATAACCTTTTTTGAAAAAAAAACCCAAAAATAAATAAATAAATCTTTGGAAGAAAACTTGGTTAATGATGCAGAATTTAAAGGTGTTGTAATCAATTTTAGCCGTTTTGTTAACCAGAATTGACCACTTACTGTTCATGCAGCGTTTGTTTAAAAAACTAACCAATTATCTTATTCGAAGCATAAATATAAAGAAATATCTACAGTGCTCTGAAATAGATGATTTCTAACTCATTTGATGCTTTATTATGAATATGTGGTATACCTACCTGTGGTAATATTGAATGGAGCACTAGGTGCACTCTCACACTGAGGACCCTGGGCCACACCATACACAGTATACGTCTGACCACATTGCAAGGCATCCAGGGAACAGTTATTTGCAGAAGAGCTGCAGGTGACAGTGTGTCCCAGGACAGAGGCGGCATTGACACGGACGCTCACAGCATCTGGGTCCTTCACCCAGGACACCAGGGCTGCATTAGCGCTGCAGTTCAGTGAAGGAGACATCATTGTCGGAGGACATGGTGCTGAGACATTACACAAGAAGAGAAATGAAGGAAAATTAAATCAGATTAGGCTAAACTAAACCAATCCAAGCTGAAGTTAAACACATGCTCTTCATACCCGTCTCCAGTGTAGTGCTGGCCCGTGCTGAGCTGTTGCAGGTTCCGTCATCAGCAAGCACTGTGACATTAAAAACCTCCCCGCAGTGGATTTGCGTGAGGTCACAGGAAGTGGCCGAGGTCCGACAGGAAGAGGGAGGAATGCTCTGATTCTGTGTTTGTGCCAGGACCGTGTATGTGCTGGCACCAGCGGCAGCATGCCACGACACGTTTACCGTACGAGAGTCACACTTGAGCACAGCAGTCACACTCGCAGGGTCACAGGGAGCTGGAAAAGGTCAAAGGTTAGTGCAGAGCCCAGTGAGAGGCCTACAGAGACATCATGCACTCTTCTAAGCACTGTTTGATCAATTTCCAAGGCAGCATCACATGTATCATTGTCTGAGAAGACAGTTCCAGAAAATGATGAGTTTAGGGGGAAATATAGTTGATATAATTCATAAAATACTACAAAGTATTAGTTCGAATAGTTCAATATGATTAAGATGGGCAAATACGCAGTGTATTGTTATACTTATTAACTATTGCATTATTAGCTTAGCAACATGCTAATATCAAACTAGCAGATTTAAATATCATATGCCTTGTCTTGATGTACTTGTATTTTAATGCTTAATTATTAAAAGTCTGCTCACACCAAACAAATATTTACCGTGAAAATTTGGTGTGCTAAACATTTTAATTTAAATGAACGGCAGTTAATGCATCTGTTTAGACAGCCACAAACATTTGCATGATATCAATACATTTTGTTTTATGGACAGGTTTTCTATGTGTAGAAAAGTGCCCAACCAATAGGATTTGCGCTGTTGGTGAAATGCCCAGTGTGACTGCTGAGTCACAGATGCTCGCAAACAGTTTTGTGAATAACAGAGGAAGAATCCAGAACCATCTCTATTGTTATTTCATATACAGTATGTGTACATTATTCTTCTGTTACATCATATTGATATTCACACTGGTATTTAATGCACAAACACAAACACTCTGTGGTGGCTGCGGTTGAGGCTAGATGGTATACAGATTCAGTAATTACAGTTTTTGCATTATTGTAAGGAGTAGGTTTAGGGTTGGGGTAGGTGTAGACATTAATAAAACACAATCTAATAGGTAGGTTCTAATAAATTACATTTATTGTTAGCTTCCGGTTTTAGCTGTATCCCTTCTCGCCACAACCGGTGGCTGCTTCTTTCACAGGCTTTTGGCTGCTTTATTTTTTACTAACCACCAGATGGCACTGTTTTTGTGAGGCTTCATTTGCCCATCACTACTTCTATCCATATTAGTCAGAACTGTTAAACAGTAAACAGCAAACAGTAAAGAGAGAGAATTTGAGTGCTGTGTGCTTAGGCACTAGCATACTCGGTGCGTCAAAGTCCCGCCTCGAACACATTTTCAGCTGATGCCAATGTTTGAAAAATGACAAATATTGGCCAATGTCTTGCCGATATAGCGGTTGACCACTAATCATTAGCTTAGTAATGTACTCATGTTAAGGTGAAATGGATTGTGGTTTCCTACCTGTTGTGACAGAGACGTTGGGGCTGACTGGGCTGTTGCATTGACTGTCGTGAGAGATGACATTTAGCGTGTAGGTTTGCGCGCAGGTCAGGCCCCTGAAGGAGCAGGAGAGGCCAGAGGTCAGGCAGGATTCATTGTAATGGCCCGGGCCGGTCAAAACACCAGTGTAGGACAAAGCTCCAGCTGCCGGACCCCATGATGCCCTCACTGTGTTACTCACACACTCCACGTTGGCACGGACTGACATGGGAATACACGGCACTGCCAGAAGAGAGACAGAAAGTGTTTCTCATGTGTAATTTTTTGTTTTGATTTTTGGGTTTTAAACTCTTCTGTCATGTTGTCATCGGATCTGTTTTCCAGAAATCTCACCTGTTTGGACAGGACGGGTCCCGCTCTCGGACCCTTGACACTCTCCGTTGTTTGCTGTGACGACAGCGGTGTAGTTCTTACCGCACTGCAGACCAGTGACGATACAGCTGGAGGTCATTGTGGTACAGCTGAGCACAGCATCACCTGTAGTCCTGGCGAGGACGGTGTAGTTTAGAGCTGTGAGACCGAGAGCCCAGCTTACATTCAGGCTGTTAGAGGCACAGTCCAGGAATCTGGACACACTCTGAGGCGCACATGGTGCTGGAAAAAAGCACATTGAGGAAAAAAGGGACACTTTATGTAATTTTCTGGGTTTTTAACAGTGATGGTGATTGCTGAAGAAAATGTAAACATTATTATTATTATCATTAATGTGATACCTGTCTCATGCCTGTTCTCGACGCTGTCTGGACTTTCACAGCTTCCGTCAGAAGCAGTTACGACAAACACATACTCCTGTCCACAGTGCAGGCCGTTTAACTGGCACCCTGGAGTTCTGACATCACACGTCACAGTGTGGCCGTCTCTGCCCGAAACCCTGCCTCTGTAGGACACAGCGTTAGGACTGGCAGTCCAGGACAGAGTGGCGGAGTTGGTGCTACAGTTCATAATGCTCTGGACATTAGTTGGTGGGCAGGGAACTATTAAACAAGAAAAAGACAGGAAAGAGAAAAACAATAAATTTGAGTGGGTCAGTCTCACTTTAGACAAGTCAATTAAATGTCCTTTTCATCAAGATGTTTTTACAAAGCTGTATTACAAAGCCCTAGAATTTTTGTTATTTTGTACATATACAAAGACATTTTGACATTTATATTAATTCATCCATTGAAATATAAAACTTAAAGCCTTTTTTAAAAAAAGCAAAAGAGTCATATTCATGTGTGGAAGACTTAAATTATTTACTTAAATAAACATTTAATTACATAGACAAAAAATGTGTGAAAAGTTTGTGTACTGAAATTAAACATGTATTTTTTATTTATTTATTTTAATTTATTTGTGTAAAAAATCATAATAAAACTAATTTTATTAATATTACTATTTTATTATTTTTGTTTTAATTTTTGTAAAAAAAAATTTTTTTAAAAATCACCTAGGACAAAATAAAAATGGCCTCATGAAAGCAAAAATATTCTAAAAACTATCAAATGGTAAAAAAGTAATAGCAAAAACAACTGGAGAAACTATGACTTCTTATAGCACCTAATATATTTTAACCTGATGTTCTGATGTTGATGTTTTGTTTTGTTTTCTGTGGGGGGATCTCATCCTGACATTCCACAAAACAATTTTAATTTCAAGTTCTCCTTTACAGTCAAGTAATATACAAATATATATACAAATTATTCAAAACAGTATTATTTTAGTATTATCTATATACTACAGTACCATTATATTATTTATTAGCAAGCTGAATTAGCTTTTATTTTTATATTTGAATAAAATATAGTTATTATTATTGAATATTATTAGTAATTTGGATATGAGTTTTTGTTATTTTATAAATAATTTTATAACTTCAGTTAGTTGTCAAGGCAGCATTTCTGATGTTCATTGAAGTATTCTTAAGTTCAAATTTATCATATAGTATTTATATTAAATTTTATTTCGATTAACGAAAGCAATTCATTTTAGTTTCAGTTAACAACACTGCTTCGAAAGAGCGATTTGTTTGCAAATCAGACATCACTACCCTGATAGTCTCACCTGTGCGCAGTGTAACATTCTGACTCGCCCAGCTGGAGCAGTTGCCATATACAGCCACCAAGCTGATGGAGTACACGCTTCTACAGTGCAGGTCAAGGATGCTACATGTTGTTGTGTTGGAGAAGCACTTTGTACGATGCCCGTCATCACCCACAGCAACAGCAACATAGGACTGAGCACCACGGCTTGCACTCCACGATACCTCCACTGTGCTGCTGCCACAGGTCCGTCTGGCTGTCACATTAGTGGGCACACATGGCACTAGCGAGGCAGAGTCAAAAGCATTAGCATAACACTCAAACGGCAGCACTGAAGTCAAATAATGATATAAAACTAGTAAAGGAAACAGCGCCTCACCCTCTCTAACCACTAGAGGTGAACTCAGCATGCTCAGACAGGAGCCATTGTACGACCTGACCTGTATAGAGTACGAATCGCCACACTGCAGATTGTTCATGTTACAGGAGGGCGAGGTAGAGTTGCAGTAAACCAGCTCTCCAGAGGTCTTGGACACTATAGTGGCGATGTAACCCTCAGCATCTTCTGTTCTGTCCCAGCTGAGTGAGAGACCACCTGAGGGGCACTGCACCTCAGCCCGAACACTTGATGGACCACATGGCACTGTGGAGAAATCATTTTATCTACATTAGAATCTAGTGGTATAGAAGGAGTTCTTCTGTTTCCCTGATATTAAAGTACATGCTGCAATTATGTTCATTTTATATAGCAGAAGTGCATGCTTCGAATAAAAATAACATTAGCATCCATTTGTATAGTTATCATTCTTGGTGTGAACAAGTCTTTAAAAATGGGCAATCTCTCATATAACTGTCCTAATTCATTTGTATATTCATCTGTAAGTCTAGCATTGTTGGGAATGTTTAATATTGGGATTGGGATAATAGTAACGTGTTCTTGTGGCTGTGCTCTGCAGGAAAATGGACTTGGAGGGCCAGAGTTGCGGTACCGCAAGACAGAATGCACTAAAGTTAATGAATTCTTGATTAACAATTCACGTTTAAGCAAATGAGCAGCACTGTAGCAACTACCATCAGGAGTTTACCTAGATCAGTTAGAATGTCCACTAGAAACCAACAGCGCAGAGACTGGTGACCTCCAGTGATTTATTCTTTATTAGTGTGAGCGCACCTTCAAAAACTCATAACAGAAGTGAAGTGGACTAATCTTTCCTTACCAGACTTCATTTGTATGGCATGGGAAGGCATACTGGGACAGATTCCATCATGGTAAATGACACTAATGTCGTAAACTTGGCCACACTTCAAGTCGGGGATCCGGCAGCTGTTGGCAGTGGTGCTACAACTGAGAAGACCACCATGCTGGTCCTCCATGGTGGCAGTGAAGGATATCATGCTCCGAGTTCCCAGCCAGCTCACCAGCGCCTGGTTCTCTTTACAGTCCAGAAGGGCTTCTACACTCCCAGGGGGACAGGGAGCTGAGAGAGGGGGCAGGAAGTTGGTTATGAGGGATCAGACATCAAGGGAACTGCACTCTTGTATTTCTTTATATGTGTTGTACCTGTTTGTACAATGATGGAGTCACTGACAGAGCTGTTGCAGTGGATGTTGGATGCAATTAAAGAGGCATTGTATATGGATCCACAGCGGAGCCCGCTGAACTTGCACTTTGTATCTGATGAGGTACAAGTGTGAACAGTCCCAAACTGATCCTCCGCCTTGGCAAAGTAGAGAAAAGCTCCTAATGATGCCTCCCATGTCAGAGTGATGGAATCTGAACCACAGTCCATCAATGCAGACACATTTTGAGGTACGCAGGGGACTGGGAAGAAAAAAACACACACATAAGAACATGTAAGGCATGTGTAAATTGTCACATAAGCTGTTAACAGCAAAAGGATTCATCTGAGCACTGCCCTCACATTTTTAGCCAATCAGCCAATCAGAAATGTTCTCTGCATCACAAACATTTTGAACATTCTGGTTTCTATGGATAGGTTTTTGGGAAGAAGGTATGTTGATGAAATGATAGAGGGTAGTCTAATTCAGTGACTAAATCAGGTGCTGGTTGGCAAATCTAAAAAAGCTAACTACATTATTTATTCAAACACGAGCTACAATGATCTAACATTCTCCAAACCATTTGTGCTAGCTAGGGACTTGGAGCCTATCCCAGCTTCTCAATCTGAAGCAAGTCCATTCACACAAGATTTAGGGCCATATTTACTAATATACCCTCTTTTGGCAAACTACTGATAGGATTTAATAAAGACACGTTGTAAAATTAGCAGTGAAAAGGCATGGTTATTTTTGAAGCTGATGTTATTGCTTATGCATTTGTAGGAGATTCCCTTTTAGATGCAAAATTTATTGGAGGAGAGTATTTCAATGAATCATGCAAGGTGCTTTACTAAGGTTTGTAACATTCAGTTTAATGGTATTCGCACCATTACTTAACACCCAAAAAATGTCTGCGCCTGTGTTACCCACACCTTATTATAACTGGCTCTGCTGGTTTGGTACCCTACGCTAGTATGTGCTGCTCTTGGTAGCTTGCAGTGGTCCTTATGGATATGAGCTGTGACTGAATCCTTTGATTTGTGCATTGTCAGTATGAATGGATGAA
Organism: Tor tambroides; assembly: GCA_021397915.2. NCBI lineage: Eukaryota > Metazoa > Chordata > Actinopteri > Cypriniformes > Cyprinidae > Tor > Tor tambroides. The sequence goes on along the minus strand of JAFVLL020028792.1, from coordinate 30,911 downwards.
TGAATAAATAGATGAGACATTTATATAGCGCTTTATTGTGTATTGTTGTACACCCAAAGGGATTTACAATCGTATGGAGGGGGGGTCTCTCCTCAACCACCATCTGTGTGCAGCCTCCACTTGGATGATGTGACAGCTGCCACAGTACAACAGCGCCAATGCGCTCATCAAACACCAGCTACAGGTGGAGAGGAGAGAGAGTCATAGAGCCAATCAAGTGGATGGGGATTATTAGGAGGCCATGATTGACAAAGGCCAGTGAAGGTAATTTGGCCAGGACACCGGGGTTACACCCCTACTCTTTACGAGAAGTGCCATGGGATTTTTAATGACCACAGAGAGTCAGGACCTCGGTTTAACGTCTCATCTGAAAGACGGTGCTTTTTTGACAGTATAGTGTCCCCGTCACTATACTGGGGCATTAGGACCCACACAGACTGCAGGGTAAGTACCCCCTGCTGGCCTCACTAACATCTCTTCCAGCAACAACTTATGGTGTTTTTCCACTGCGTGGTACGACTCGGTTCGGCACAGCTCGGTACGGCTCGGCTCAGCTCGGTTTGCGTTTGCGTTGAGCAACATGAACTTTTTCATTCTGCGTCGCCCCATCAAGCTCTCGCTGGATCCACTCCTCGGCTATCAACGAGAGGAACATCTGTACTTCCTCAACAGACCACGAAACAGCTATTTTTTGGTTGTTAAAAAAGGTGCGCTCATTCAAAACAGTTGTGTTCATTCAAAAAAAAAAGTTGTGTCCGATCCTACGCTGGCTGTGCTGATTTAAATTTATTAAAATGCTAAAAATGATTAAAATGATTTAATAGCAGGTCTGGTGTCTTGTATCGCAAGTTCAATGACGCAGGTAGTGACGAATCTCTCCGGCCAATCAGTGATCAGCAGGGTTTACACGTCACATTTTGGTAACGGTATGGCTCGCTTGGAACCTCAACCGAGGTGGGACTGAAAAAAGTACCAGGTACTGTACCCAGTGTAAAGCCCTCCAAAAGTGAGCCGTACTGAACCGTACTGTGCTGTACCATGCAGCGGAAAAGCGCCATTATTTTTTCCCTGGTGGTCTCCCATCCAGGTACTAACCAGGCCCAACCTGCTTAGCTTTAGTGAGCAACCAGTCTTGGGCTGCAGGGTCATATGGCTGTGGCAGTAGATCACCCGCAGAACTTTCCGCTCCTCTCGGTGCTTTTGTGAGATTTATGGGATTGTGCTCTCGTGCTAATTTGCCCTGTTTAGTAATCTGGCCCTTAGTGTCTCCAGTCGACCTATCCTGCATGTATCTGGATTATGGGGAAAACTGGAGCTCTGAGGGACTTGAGAACCTCTTTGGAGTGAGATGGAGGTGCTACTCACTAGCCACCATGACACCCGTTTCACAAACACATTTTTTTCCCCATTTCCATTATTTTTGCAATTAAACTGATCACTTGAGCTAGCACCGAATTTGGCCCTGACAGTCTAATCATGTGTACGCTCCCATATTTGTCCACCAGGGGGCTTTGTCACTCACCAGTCTGACCTGCTTCTCCCAGAGACAGAACGCTGGAGCACTCATTGTCCGCAGTAGTAATTAACATGGTAAGGCTTTCTCCACACTGTATGTCAGAGATTGTGCAGCTCTGTGTTAGTGAGTTACACATATAGTAGCTCTGATTTCCACGGTTTCCAAAGGCCTCCACGGTGTACCACAGCGCTCCATCTGCACCATCCCAGCTGCTAGTCAGAAGACCAGTCTGACAGTCCGCTGATGTGCGCATGTTCATTGCTCGGCAGGGTGCTGAGGGGTGAGATTATTGGAACATAACCACAATAAGGAATCAGTGCTGTGTTATACTATGAGTTTGGTTAAGCTTAAAATCAAATGTTTAGTGGTACCGGTTCGGATTTGCATCATGGAACTGGTTACAGTGCTACACTGCTCTCTGACCGACGATGAAGAACCAGAGACGGTGAAGTTGTAAAGGCGTCCACAAGTGGTGTCGGTAAAGAAGCAGGATGTTTCCGTGGTCATGCATTCCATCACCTTGCCAGTGGAGTCCACAGCCCTCGCATAGTAATAAGCTGAGTAATTGTTTGGAGCCCAGGAAAAGACAATGACATTGCTGCTGCACTCCCGGTACAGCATCAAATTGGTTGGGCCGCAAGGAACTGTAAGTGTGTGTAGAAAGAGAAGGATTAATGTTTAGTGAGATAAGCATGAAAGTCAGAACAAAGAAAATGGGCAATACAAAGCAAACCTTAGTTCCTGGTGTCTTCAATCTTTTAATCTTTTTATTTGAATTTCTGTAATGGGTTTCAGTGTATTGTTACTACTGTTCTTGCTGCTCTAGAAAGTTCAATGCATGTAACAAAGACCATATGACTCAAAAAGAGTCTAAATGTTCTCCTGGGACTATATTTTCCCAGGCAGAGAACAGGGTGTGTACCAGCTCCCTGCCTGAGAACACGCAACACCTGCGATAGCTCTTGTCTGGTTTTAAAAAATGAGAGACAGAGAATCTTTATTTTGAGACTTAACTGAAAGTCTATGGCAGAACAAAGCACAGACCCAGTGGAATTATGTCATGTTTAAGGCCAGTTTTTCAGATGTAGAGAACTGAAACCATAGCCCAGTTATTGGCTTTTGCCCGAAACACATTCTGAACAAGTGCATGAAGTAAACGCTTCTAGTTTCAAGCTTCCTAAATGTGTCAGAACACAAGTATGTATTGCATTCTCAGCATTGTCTCAACTACAACGGAGCAACAGTGTTAATTTGTCAGGACTCTTTTTTCATCCATCCAAGGAACCATCCATAATACAATTATTTGAGAATTGATACCATTAAAGTGGATTAGCACCACACTATCAGAGCCTTCTCATATGACGTTCCACCTTTCATAACTTCACAATCAAGATAAATGGCAATAACTTGGAAGCATCATATCGTTCATGTAACAAAAACATCTCTATTGAATAAAGAACAATTTCTTGTTTCCCACCCAAACTGTGACCTCGCTCTTTGTCTATGAACACAAATTGATCTGAAATGGGTCAGCATAACAGAAAAGAACACTTGCTGTTGTGAGACTATTCAAAACAACCCAGCAGAGACAATGCTATCTCTAGGGAAAGCGTGACTTCTCTGTTGTGGATCAGGTGTCTTTAAACATCATGCATGAATAGAGGACATTAACAATCAGAATTGCAGTGCTATAGATATCCAGGATGCACACCACAATGCTGATTCTAGTTCAGATTAGTTTCCCCTGAATACACTAGTAAGGTTATGAAAGCTGAATGAGAGGAAAACTGGTCTGAGATTTTGTTGTCCCAACATCTCACCTGTTTGGAAGGATGTGGTGGCGTTGCCGGTGGTCTCACAGTTGTCTGACAGGGCTGTGATGTGTACCATGTAGTTCTCCCCACATGCTAGATTTCTGATTTCACATTGTGTTGTGCTCGAGGAGCAGGACAAAACTGTACCGCTGCGACTCACGGCGGTGGCACGGTAGGCAGTGGCTCCAAACACAGCTGTCCAGGAGACCACAGCAGGTCTACTAGCACAGGTGTAGTTCACTGAGACCCATGTCACTGGACCCAGAGCTGGCAGAGAGAGGCGTGTGGGAGAATTTACTAATTAATTTACAAAACTGACCTTAAAGAGAGTGTTAACCTTCTAAAAATTTAACTAAACCTTCATGAACATTTACTATTATACCAGGCTTGGATAATTCAAAGCAAAGAATCCTTTTAGTTCCCCCAAATGACTAGTATTTCCACTACCATTTCTAGCTGAACTTGATTTACCCAGGTAAAACAAGTTTATATTTGTTGGTCCTGAAATAAATGATCAGATTTAATGTTTATGACTAGGACTAGAACTGGTTTTCTTGTTCTTTATTCCACATAAATGGTACCTTACTATAATTTAAATGAAGGACCCTGAGCTGTGTTTAAACCCTGGTCTCTTGTTTGATAACCTGTTCAAATTCCAAAGGCCAGAAGGTATGACCATGAAATGGCAAGTTATTGCCTTGAAATGTAATATTATATCTCATGCCTCTTATGCCTATTACAGTTCATGCCTCTTTTATTTCTACACTGGGTTTCTTATCTAGTATAATTTTGCCACTTTCCTATCCTAGGCTAAAAGAAGGAAGGTACAACAAAATTAAAACTAGGGTTTGATAAAGAATTAAGTCATGAACAGCATTCCAAATGACCAGTCAGATTTTAAGGTTAGTTTTACAACTGGGCTTGGGGTTTGAACCTCAGATTGAGATTGTTTCCACCTGATACGTTTTCAGTGATCTTATCACAAGTGGTCATCCGAGATGCATTTTAATACCAGGTGGAAATAGTATGTGTTTCAAATGTGTCTCTCATGACCACTTCTGTTCTGATTTTTTTAGTAATTTTTAGTAAAAAGTGAACAAGTTAAAAAAATGTCAACCATTTACAGCTCTATTTAGCATATATCGAATCAATGAAAAAGCATCTCTTATCTCAGGTGTCTAACAAGGCTTGGTTCTTGTCAAACTATTAATATATATCTCTCAGAGTCGAATTTACATTATAGATGAGAAATAGATGTTGTACTTGGACAAATCCCATTGTGCACCATTTCCATTGTCAAGTGCATCTAGAGTACCATCAAATATGACAATGAGGTAACTATAAACGTCTGTTATAAAAAAAAAAAAGAAAACTGTTTTGCTTACTGTTTGTGGTATAGTTGGCTGACCTGCCTGGTTCTCCGGTTCCAAGGAAACATTGATGAAGACATGAGATTTAGGTATAGAAAGAACGAGAATTAATGTTCTACACATCCAAGTATAGTTGCCAAACACCGAGTGTTTGAATATATTAGTCTTTAAGTTCAATTCTTGACTATAACGTGGTGGTTGGTGCCCTACAGGTTATTTAAGTTGACGGAACTGAGACCTGGTTTGTACTATACGTCCCCACTGGAGGCTTGTATCGCTGAAGTCAGACATTGACAAATGAGAGTTAACATTTATCAATAAACTTATTGAATTAATTCGAACTGGATTGAAATAACGACGGTATCTACTTTATGTAGTATGATGTGTCATATTCTTCCTAGATCTCATGTTAGATGTGACCCACAACAGTCATGCATGGTGCCGGTCGAAGATTTTCAACCACTAGACTATTGTTTGTAATAGACATGTTGTAACGCTCCCCAGTCACTGTTGAATTTATTAGCAAAAAGTATTGTTGTGCTGTTTGCACCCAGTCCCATTCTAGCGAGATGGCTTTACTTGATAGTGCTTTTGAATAGATTATCTGAGATGTTCCCGGTGCTACAGCAGGAACAAAAGGAAAAGAGTATTGTTATCATATCATCTGCAGACAATTTCTTTATGTTGTGTGGGAAGAAAACCAAATCAAATATGTATCTGTTATTTATTTATTGTGTAGATGTTCATTTTCCAGGATTGATGGATTGAGATTGTTGGCTTGCCATCAAAAAAAGAAAACCACAGCAAATTACCTGTTAATGCTAATCTTGAATCCGTACACGAAGGAGAATAATTCAGGAACCCTTTAAGTACAACTTTGTACCATGTCCCCGGCTTCAAACCAAAGACCTCTTTCATTGATATACTCCCTGGGACCGACACTACAACTGGACTGGTGTTTGAGTCGTTCACAACCCGAAGGTGTTAAAGAACATGATTGTTAGGTTTCATACAAATGTGAAATTAAAAGCAAAAGGTGCTATTTAAAATCTTGAAATTTCACATTGTTATGCTGATATGCAAAACAGAATGATTTTTCTCATTTATGCCATACACATGTATATGTATTTATGTTTTCATATGAATCATAACTCCATCCCACAACCCCCTTGAGCAACTCTATTTTTAACGTCTCTCTTAAATACAATAACAAAATTTGACCTGATAAAACGTGACAGGACCCCTGAATGACTTGTCCTAAGCCAGCAATGAAACAAACTTGAAAAAAATCTTCCGGAGAATTAACTTACCTTGTGCCTGAGTGGTCCATATCTGCCAAAAAAAAAAATTAAGAACAATGTAAAATAATAATTATACAAGGATTTTATATTGTAGACATGTAATCCATTAAAAAAAAGCATAAAAAGCACAGAATTTGAACAGAATTATAAATCTACCTGTGTTAGAGTCACTAAAACTACAACACCTAGTGTCTCCAGCACTCTCATCTTTGACAATACCTAAAATATTACAAATAGTGGTTTACATGGGAGTCAGACAGAAAAGGTGTTTTGGATTCTTTTGAGCTTTAGAGCAGGAACACCTGTGGCCAATCAGTAGAGCCCATGAGGGCCCATCCTCTCCTACTTAATTCCCTGAGGAAATGTGAGATATGAGAGGATAACAGAAAAAAAGTAAAGTGGGAGGGACTGATGGGAAAAATACAGAGAGAGAGAGAGAGAGAGGGTTGAAATGAAAGAGTAAAAAAAAGTTGTTGTCACTTATTAGAGTTAGTCAGCTTTCATGAACTGGCATTTTAGTTTATGTGAAATCCTTCCAAAAACTTTTGTGTGAAATAAAAACCGTTCTGAGACTCAGATCTTCTGCCATAAGTACTGTATGTAAGACATCTTAATAATCTTGAACACGGTCCTTCATTTAGGTAGAATACAGAAACTCTGAAGTAGACATTTTGTGTTTTTGAGTCAGGACAGACAAGGAGCATAAAGAAAGAGTTAAATGTCAAAGGGATATTTCACTGAAAAATGAAAATTTACTGAAAATGTACTCACGCTAAGACCATCCAAGATATAAATTAGTTTTTTATGATTTGGAGAAATGTAGCATTACATCACTTGCTCTCCAATAGATCCTCTGCAGTGAATGGGTGCCGTCAGAATGAGAGTCCAAACAGCTAAATTGTCACAATAATTCACAAGTAATCCACACCACTTCAGTCCAGCCATTAACACCTAGTAAGCTGCATGTTTGTTTTTGCTGATTCAGATGAGATGACTTTTTTCACTGGATGAAGCACTATTATGGATTATGGATTTATATTTTAGCCAAAAGCAACAGTTTGAATGTCTTAAGGGTGGGTTTGAATGGACAAACAAGCAGCTTTTCACTTCAAAAGGTGTTAATTGATGGACTGGAGTGGTTTGGATTACTTGTGAATTATTGTGATATTTTAGCTGTTTGGATTATCATTCTGACGGCACTCATTCACTGCAGAGCAAGTGATATAATGCTAAATCCCGGCCTACATTTCTTTTCTTATTTCACTTGAGTATGTCACAATAGCGATTTTTTTTTTCTCCACAATTTCCATTACATTCTGATATTAAGGTAAAGCTTGCATTAAATTGTTTATTTTTCTATTCTAAACAGTGAACTTAATATAATTGCAGTTTCTGTGAGCAGAATAAGTTTGACAGCTAGTTTACCCAAAGTTGGCCCACAGGACACCCTTGGTTTGCCCTTGGTACCCAAAGACGTGTAGAGCCAGATTTGACATCATTGACACCAAACACTACTGCATGGCAGCATGTTTGGATATACTGAAGAACAAATGATTTTTGAGAGCTGAGTCTTGATTTTCATTGAATAAAAGCACAGATATACAGTGCCTTGTGAAAGTATTCATACCCCTTAATTTTTTTTCACGTTTTATGTTGCTGCCTTATGTTAAACTGCTTTAAATTACTTTTTTCCACATCAATCTACACTCCATATACTATAATGGTAAAGCAAAAAACAAAAAAAACAAAAAGGTTTTTAACATCTTTGCAAATTTATTAAAAATAAAAAACGTAAATGATTCGATTGCATAAGTACTCATACCCTTATCTGGGACAGTTGGAATTTAGCTCAGGAGCATTCATATCGCTTGTAGGTGTTACTAGACTTTGAGTGAAGGTAACCTGTGGCAAATTCAATTGAATGGGTATGATTTGGAATACTTTTACACGTCTTAATAAAGGTCCAACATTCATCGTCGATACATATGGAGCAAAACCAAGCCCTGGGGTCAAAGAACTGCCTGTAGAGGCTCGAGCAGTTTCCGTCGACTGCCCATCCTGAGGAAGAGTTAAGAAGAAAAAATGCTTCGTTGAAGGTCACAGAAACATGTGCGTTATTCTATTACCCTTAATAGAAGAAGTTTGAAACATCAGACTCTTCTTAGAGCTGGCCTCCGGCCAAACTGAGCAACTGATGGAGAAGGGCCTTGTCTAGACTGGTGACCAAGAAGCTGATGGTCACTCTAGTTGAGCGCCATGATCATATATGCAGATGGGAGAAACCTACAGAAGGACAAACATCACTGCAACACTCCACCAATCTGGGCTTTATGCTGATGTGGCAAGAATCAATCTTCTCCTCAGTGAAGACACACAAAAACCCACTTGAAATTTACAAAAAAGTATCTAAAGGACCCTCAGACTCTGATAAACAAGATTCTATTGTCCGATGAACCTCAATACCAAGCATCATGTTTGATTGAAGGAAACCAGACACTGCTCATCACCTGCAGAGAACCATCCAAAAAGTGTGCTGGTAGCAGCCTCATGCTGTGGGGCTGTTTTTCAGCGGCAGGTACTGAGGGACTCATCAGAGTAGAAGAAAAGCTCAATGCACCATATTGAGATGGTCCAGAGCATTCAGAACCTCAGACTGGGCAGAAGGCCCACCTTCCAACAGGACAATGACCCTAAACACACAGCAAGAGTGACTTATAGACAACTCTGTGAATGTCCTTGAGTGGCTCAGCCACAGCCTGGGCTTGATCCCAATGAAATATTTCTGAAGAAACCTGAAAATGTGTATCTGCCCCCATCCAACCCGACAGAGCTTGAGATGTGAAGAGGTGAGAAGAAGAATAGCAGATAATTGCCAAATGCTGATATGCACAGCTTGTCGCATCATATGCAAAGAGACTTGAAGCTCTAAAGATACTTCAGCTAAGTACTGAGTTAAGGGTATGAATACTCTTGCAATGTGCTTTTCAGATTTTTTTATTTTTAATAAATTTACGAAGTTGTGACAATTCTGTTTTTGCTTTGTCAATATGGTGAATGGAGTGTAGATTGATGTGGGGGGAAATAAGTAATTTAAAGCAGTTTAACATAAGGCAGCAACATAACAAAACGTGAAAAAAATGAAGGGGTATGAATACATTCGTAAGGCACTGTAGGCCAACTCATGGCAAAGTTCTTTATTGTTCTTTGCTCAGGGTAAATTGAAGTTCAAAATACCTCAACAACAGTAAAGTTTTTTCAAATTTATAAATAGAAGAGATTATTGTAGCATGTTTTACTAATATTATTTCAGTACTTCTACTTGAAAACTCACAGTTAATTTGATGTTCACATTATTTAACTCTTAAGTTTTGCTTAAAGTATACTGGGCCTTAACAACTTTGGTCTGTTGCTCAAAGAAACTATTGTATGGCTTCAGCTATATAGCTCATGAGACAAATGGACCACTTTTATGGTGAGTTTAATCAGATTTTTAAATCTGTGACTGTCCTTGGTCACTGTATAATTTTACTGCATGAATAAGAGAAGTGTGAATATTCTTTAAAATGTTTAATTTAGCATTTTACAGAAGAAAAAGCCATACAAATTTGGAACAATATGAGCGTGAATAAATGATGACAGCATTTTCGTGTTTGGACGAACTTGTGCTTTAATAAGTGATCTAAAGGACCCGCTGTAACCTAAATATTTTTATTTATGTAAGAAAACGTTGTCTTCTTGACTTGGTCTGACTGTTTGATAAAGCTATGTTGTTATCTAATAATGTCCACTTCTGGAGTTCTTTCAGATGTTGTGAGAAGATGAATATGACAATTGCCACATAGTTTGTGAATTTTATGACCATGCCTGTTCAGCCTAACCCAGAAATAAGTGTTGTGTAAAACACCCTCATATAAGCTTTTATACTTTTTATTTCCTACAGCCGCATTGTGTAATGAATATGGCAGGTGAGAGATCCTTTGCTCTATTTCATGCAGGATACAAAGGCTGGGAACAGTAGGACTTGACCCGTTACAGATGCAGATAACCGACAGGGAGGAGCTGCCAGCTTTGAGACCAAGGTGATGGTGAAACTAAAGCAATCTGTGTTAACTTTGGAAACTGGGTCTCAGAGAGAACAAATGCTTTCAATGTATATCACTTCATGGGCCCTCCTCAAGCTACAAAAGCGTGATTGCAACTGTGATACTGTTTTATGAAACACGAAAGTTAAATAAACAAGGCATGAACAGAATTAATATTGATACAGTTAGTTCTAGTGCTCAAATGTGACTAGTTGACCAGTGTTCCTCTTTGAGAAAAAGAAGTGTGCTTAACTGTTTTAAATGTGCACTTGTAGTGTTCTTCAAATCTTAAAAGTATATTTTAAAAAAAAAATGTTAATGTAATGTTAATTAAAGAAAAGGCTAGGTAAGTGTACTTAACCCTGTAGCCTGACATATGAAATAATAGATCAACCAAGTTTAAATGTTTCTTAATACATTAGACACTCTTTTTAGTGCACCTTGTAATAATGTCAAATTAAATGTTTTACTTTAAAATACATTTTAAATCTTTGTTTTATTAATCTTTTATCATGTTTTACATGTTAGTGTTGACTAACATAGTAAATCACATGTTATGGATTAATTTTTAATTTTAACTAGTGTTTTATATGATCTTATATTTAAAGGTAATTTATTTTAAATCTACTATTTTGCAACTGCATCAGTTCAAATGTGTAATTACAAATATACTTAAATACATGATATTACATTTTCAATAGAAATGACATTAAAGTATATTTTAATTTATCATAAATGCTTGTCAGATCATTCAGCAGTAACTACGATTTTATATATTAAGATGTACTTCTTAAGTGGGTCAAAAAAGTACTTTAAAGTTCAACTAATATCATTGAAAATAAATTTAAACTATTAATACCGTCACGAATCCGGTTCGTGATCTTCCGCCCACTCACCATCAGAGGTCGCTATTCCATCATATTGACTCTCACACCACACAGACAGTTACATATCACCCACAGACTGCATTTCCCATCATTCATTGCACTAAGTACACACAGCTGTTCCAATCACATACTGCCTGAAGAACTATCTCACAATCACACTCTTTATAAGCCTTGGACTTTCTCTCCCTTACTGCCAAGTATTGTATAGCGTTTATCACTCTCCAAGTGATAGCTACTTTACGGAGCCCACTCAGTTATTCTAGTCTTGCCTTGCCTTGCCTTGCCTTGTGTGTTTTCTAGTGTTTTGATTCTTGCCCATGTTTCCTGGATTTACCCTTTGCCTTGCCATTCGGACTCTGTTTACACCTCTCTTGGATTATTGCTCGTGTACCTGGATTATGTCTCTGCCTTGCCCTGTTGGATACTGTTCGCCGATCGTCGACCCACGCTTGCCCTAGGATTACTCTTTGTCTTGCCTCGTCTATGTCTGTTTGCTGTGTACCTACCCTGCCTGTGTTTGTTGACCACGTCTGTTATAATAAAGCTTGCACATGGATCCGCACGTCTCACGTCTTGTTCGCCCCGTTACAAATACATTTTCATATAATTGCAATTAAGTGTCAGAAAATATCACCTTCTTAAGGATGTTATTTTAAAGTGTATCATTTTTTGGAGTTAGTACTCTTTTAAAGTCTGCTTCATTTCACAAGGGCCAAATGTGCTGATATAACAGTCCAGGAGTAGTGGGACTTTTCATACTTTTTCACTCTTTCAGACTGTCAAACTGTCCATTAGTGGGCCTTTATGAGTCTTGTATGCAATGGGCGTCCATTATGTAGATCAGATACAGCTGGGAGGGGAGGTCTTTAAAAGACTAAAATAAAGTCTGTTCAATGTGACACCTCAAGTGGCCAGATTATAGCATGAGAAGCTATTTTACTAGTCATGCAAATGGTGAAGGATACTAGCAATGTAATGTAAACCTGCCAAAAAAATAAATTAACATAAATAAAACTATACTAAGGGGCTGCTCACATGGTTTTCCTTTTTAATTCCAGTGAGCTGTTCTGTTTTTCCAGTGTAAACATGCGCTAGGAATAGATGGACATGTTTCACTGTTGCACTCGTGCCTTGTGTTTTTTTGCAGCATCCCACACATGACAGCATTTTAAGTTAAAAAAAAAAAAACATGTCTCTAGACTTGACCTCCATCTTGCATTTTTAATGCAAAAAACATTCTCTGTGTGAATGGCCCCTAAGCAATTTGTCTGAGAAACAGGCCAAAACTGAAGCTGTTCTTTGCTAGCAATCAGTAGTGATGGGTGTTTTTGAAGCACAGCTTCATGAAGCTTTGAAACCTTTCATTGACCAGTGGTTCAGAGCACTGCTAACATCACAGGATTTCAGTAAACAAGGCCTTGTTATGTTATATCTATTTAGAAATGTTTCGAAATTTCAATGGTTCACCATTGGGGACGATGATCTCTGTGAGCCCATGAATTACTGCTCACCTCCCAGTGACATTTGTCCTCTATAAAACAAACAAAACAAGCCCTGCAAATTAATATAACACATTATACAGACACTTATATTTAATCGTATTTGATCATTTGTTAATTGCATTTAATATGTTATGCTTTCAATAAAACAATTGCAGTTGGTTTGTAAAAGCTGTTTTTATGCATGTTAGGCCCGAGCTTTCATTTACACAATGTTGACCAGCAGGCATCACTAGTATTTGGGCTTTCAAGCTTTTCAAATTTTGCAAAGCAAAGCAAATTGGTTCATTTGATTCAATGTTCCGAAAAGGTTTGTTTTTTTGCCATCATTGGCAGTTATCTCGTCTACAACCCAAATTCCGGAAATGTTGGGACGTTTTTTTAAATTTGGATAAAATGAAAACTAAAATAATTTCAAATCACATGAGCCAATATTTTATTCACAATAGAACATAGAGAACATCATAAATGTTAAACTGAGAAATTTTACACTTTTATCCACTAAATGAGCTCATTTCAAATTTGATGCTTGCTACAGGTCTCAAAAAAGTTGGCACGGGGGCAACAAAGGGTTGAAAAAGCAAGAAATTTTGAAAAGATTCAGCTGGGAGAACATCTAGCAACTATTTACGTTAATTGACATCAGGTCTGTAACATGATTAGCTATAAAAGGGAAGTCTTAGAGAGGCAGAGTCTCTCAGAAGTGAAGATGGGCAGAGGCTCTCCAATCTGTGAAAGAGTGTGTAAAAAGATTGTGGAATACGTTCCTCAGCGTCAAATTACAAAGGCTTTGCAAATCTCATCATCTACAGTGCATAACATCATCAAAAGATTCAGAGAAATCTCTGTGCATAAGGGACAAGGCCGAAAACCTTTGTTGGATGCCTGTGGTCTTCAGGCCCTCAGACGACACTGCATCACTCATCGGCATGATTCTGTCATTGACATTACTAAATGGGCCCAGGAATACTTCCAGAAACCACTGTCGGTAAACACAATCCACCGTGCCATCTGCAGATGCCAACTGAAGCTCTATCATGCATAAAGGAAGCCATATGTGAACATGGTCCAGAAGTGCCTTCGTGTCCTGTGGGCCAAGGCTCATTTAAAATGGACTGTTTCAAAATGGATAAGTGTTCTATGGTCAGACGAGTCCAAATTTGACATTCTTGTTGGAAATCACGGATGCTGTGTCCTCCAGGCTAAAGAGGAAGGAGACCTTCCAACATGTTATCAGCATTCAGTTCAAAAGCCAGCATTTCTGATGGTATGGGGGTGCATAAGTGGATACGGTATGGGCAGCTTGCATGTTTTGGAAGGCGCTATGAATGCTGAAAAGTATATAAAGGTGAGCAACATATGCTCCCCTCTGGACAATGTGTATTTCAGCAGGACAATGCAAAACCACATACTGCAGCTATTGCAACAGCATGGCTTCATAGTAGAAGAGTCCGGGTCCTGAGCTGGCCTGCCTGCAGTCCAGATCTTTCACCTATAGAGAACATTTGGTGCATCATTAAACGAAAAATACGTCAAAGACGACCACGAACTCTTCAGAAGCTGGAAACCTACATGAGGCAAGAATGGGACCAAATTCCAACACCAAAACTCCAGAAACTCATAACCTCGATGCCCAGATGTCTTCAAACTGTTTTGAAAAGAAGAGGAGATTCTACACCATGGTAAACATGCTCCTGTCCCAACTATTTTGAGACCTGTAGCAGGCATCAAATTTGAAATGAGCTCATTTTGTTCAAATTGTAAAATTTCTCAGTTTAAACAGTTGTTATGTTCTCTATGTTCTGTTGTGAATAAAATATTGGCTCATGTGATTTGAAAGACTTTTAGTTTTTATTTTATTCAAATTTAAAAAACGTCCCAACATTTCCGGAATTCGGGTTGTACTATAGCACTCAGGATCCCATTTGCATTTATGCTTGGTCATGTGACACACTAAAACCAATGGAATATTGTGAGCTCTGATGAAGGGAGGCGATTGTTGATTGAATAACAACAAAATATCAGTCTGCTCTTTACGCAAATGTACTGTACATCTTCAGAATACTTGCAATAAAGTACACAAGTCAAATAAACGACTTCAAAAGACTTGCAATAAAGCACACCAGTGAAATATGATTCTATAATGGTGCTTTTGTGTTTTGTCTGTTTTGAAGTTTGGCAGTATAAATCATCATTTACACTTTGGGTAATTTGTGTGTGTTGTACTGGTATTCCCTACATTATGGGGTCCAAATGTCCCTACAAAGATATTAATACCAGTCATTTTGATCTTGTGGGGACATTTTTTAGCCCCCGTGAGGAGAACAGCTAATAAATCATACAGAAATTTTTTTGAAAACCTAAAAATGCAGTAAGTTTTGAGTGAGGGTATATTTAAGGGTAGGGTTAGTACCCCTTCTGTAAATTTGTACAGTATAGAAACCATTACGCCTACAGAGAGTCCACATAAAACATAAAACCAGTGTGTTTGTCAGACCTCTGTCGTGTGTGTCATGTGTTCCCGCCTCATGTTTCCTTATTTGGTTTGTTTCCTGTCCTTGTTCAGTGTGATTATTAGTTAATTTTGTCCCAGCTGTGTTTTGTTAATTATCCTGTGTATTTATAGTCATGTCTGTTCAGTTAGTGTTTGTCTGGTCTACTTGTTACTCCCGGTGTTCCTGTCTGTGTCAGCCTTGCCTTGTCTTGCCCTGCCTTGTTTGGATTCATTAAAGGCTTTTGATTTGAGTTTACTCCTCGTTCCATGTTCCTCGTTCTTCCCTGCTGTGTGCACCTTGACAGTGTTATACTGGCATGAGGAAGAGTAATTGATAGAATTGTAATTTTTGGGTGAAATATTCTAAAGTTAGATGAAGAATTCTGTTGGTTAAAGTATCAGATTCTTTTGAATTTCTTTTGAAGTGTTTTTAGAGCTTATAGCAACGCAGTTTGCGGAAAGTGTGTCAAATTACACAACTCTCAATCTGTTTCATGATATTATCAGTTTGGTTGTCTTCTACTTCCGTCATTTTACCCACAAAAATACCCATTTCTGTTCAAAGAAGAACTGAATACCACAGACAAAAGGCCTCATGACAATGAAAGGCGTTTAATGTTGAGAGTATACAGTAGATGTGATCATGAATACCTTCGCTCTGTTGTATGTTGCCTCTTTCTTTGTTTTTTTCCTGAGGGCTCCAACATGTCAAAGGGTTCGAATGAACAAGCAACCTAAAGAATCAAATTGAGCTTTCTGTTAGCGAGATTGAATGTCGATTAGCTACTCAAATGGTCCACGTTCTGTTAAATCTGAGAAACATGATTTGGTTGATTGTTGTGTCAACAAAGAAATTTGAAAAAGTCAGCATGTTTACTGATGTTATTGTATACCCGTTACCACACAAGAGATTCCTATAGAATCATGCATTGAGTTTCCCAGAGGATTAGGAGCATATTTGTTGCTGTATTTGATGACTGGGTGGTCCAATATTATATGATTGTCAAAAATGCAGCATGATTTACAGAAAGTTCTGGAGAAAATAAAGCAAACGAACTGAATCCACTGAAAACAGAAGTAGATGAGCCTAAATAGAGCAGAACAGATTGGATGGCCCTCAAAACCGTTTTCTCTGACATAGGCTACTGTAAGTTGTCCTCAGTAACTTTTAATCTTTTTTTAACAGTAATTGGTTCAGTTAATTTTTACAAATCACATAAATAACGAAAGACTCCCAACATTCCCAGAGGCTCATCAACACGTTTCCTGTTATATCCATGATTATAATAATAGCATGACTTTGTTGTATTAAAGGAAGTTGGACACAAAGGGTGGTTTCGTCTGTGAATCCTGAAGATGTGGGAACCATTAACATAACTCCATGGGGAGCATTTACAACACAAAAGATGTGGCACCACTTCTCATGCCCAAACACATAAAACACATGCACAACAATAAAGATAACTCTTCATTTTAGCATTAATTACCGAAAGAATTGAAGGTTGTTTCACAAGCACATTCAATTATTTTATCTTGATTTATTAGCCATAGGGTAAGATGACCTCCCTACTTTAATTTTTTTTTTTTTTTCTTTTGATCATAGACAGCACAAAATCTCATATTGGCACTTTTGATGAATGGCTATGCTATTTTTAATTTTGTCATTTCATCTGAATGTGAGATTTAGTCAATCAAAACAGTTTTGAGATTAATTGATCTAATTTTGTATCCCTGGAAAATAGTGATCTATGACATTTTGGCATGTTGAATATTTCAGACATCTTTGCTGTCATTAAAATTTATAGGTCACTGTGTTACAAATGACATATTGTAAGGTCCATGCAATTGGTCCAAGGAAGATATCCAGAGGTGGATGAAGGTTTCTTGTATGCTCAATCTTTTCAGTGTGCAAAGTTGTTTGCTAATCTCTAATCTGTCTCTATTTTATTATTACCTCGAATTTGGTTAGAATGCCAATTGTTATTGATCGTTCATAGGATACTTTATCTAGATATCTGATTATTCTATCTTATTGTACTCGCTCATTCGGGTGCTCATGTCGCTCAGGATATCGCATCGGCCGTTAGCGTACCCCATGATCACATACTTACCAGTCCTGGTTATTAGACAGAGGTAATTGACTAATACTTTAGATGGTCGCTCCTATGCTTGCTCATTCTGAAAGTAGCCTACTTTTATTTAGTCCCCATAGATCTGTACACACTTGAATAAAGCAACATTATTTCTAGTCAGAGGTCACGACCACTAGTATAGATATAAGCTGACCAACAACAACTTTCCCCGATAGGAGCTTTTGGTATGGTCATGCCATGCTTTCCCATGTACACTTAGCTAGAGTAATATTACAATAAACAGAGGTTAGGCTCACCCTACACTCTTAAAAATAAAGGTGCATAAAAGGTTCTTCAAAGCGATGCCATAGAAGAACATTTTTGGTTCCACAAAGAACCATTTAGTCAAAGGTTCTTTAAAAGAACCATCTCTTTCTTACCTTTTTATCCACCTTTTTCTTGCCATAAAAATGGGCGCGGCCATTTGTAAATTCTGTGGGTCTAGCTTCCGGTCTCATCCGCGTCCAGCTATTTTTAGCTGTACAATACAGTTCGTTTTGCTGCTTGATATTGAAAATTTGTGTCTTACGATATTATTTTCATGTATTATCTTAATTATGAACACACTAGTTTGTAGTGCAAACAGTTTTACCGTTTACTGTACGTTGTTATTCTTCTCGTTATTTATCTATAACGGCTAATTGAACCGGAAGTCTCACCCATAGGCTTACTTCCTCGTTGAAGAAAAAGGTGGATAATCTGAAGAAACTTCTTTCGCAACAAAGAACCTTTTGTGAAACAGAAAGGTTCTTCAGATGTTAAAGGTTCTTTATGGAACCATTTAGACAAAAAAAGTTCTTCTATGGCATTGCTGTGAAGCACCTTTGTTTTATTTAGGCTGGTCGAACAACATCCAGTTGACCAAAACAGAAATCCACTATACGCCCTTACAGTCTAAGTACACTTGAACTAATACCAAGTGTTAGCCGGATCTTTGTATCCACTTTGTTTATTTAAACGGGGAGTCATGTCAATTATCACCAGTAAAGTATGGAGTACCACAAGGATCTGTCTTAGGTCCTCTGCTATTTTCAATATACATGTTGCCCCTTGGTAATATTGTTAGAAAATACGGGATTAGTTTTCATTGTTATGCTGATGATACTCAACTATATATCTCAACAAGACCAGATGAAACTTCTAAATTATCTAAGCTAACATAGTGTGTTAAAAATGTAAAAGATTTGATGACCAATAATTTTCTCCAATTAAATTCAGTTAAGACAGAGATATTACTTATTGGACCAAAAAACAGTACACAGAATCTCTTGGATTACAATTTGCAACTAGACGTATATGTACTGTTAAAAGTCTACAGTCTACAGTCAAAAATCTGGGTGTTATATTAGACAGTAACTTGTCTTTTGAAAATCATATTTCCAATGTTACAAAAACAGCATTCTTCCATCTTAGAAACATTGCCAAGCTACGAAACATGTTACCTGTTTCCAGTGCAGAAAAGCTAATTCATGCATTCATGACCTCTAGACTGGACTATTGTAATGCACTGCTAGTTGTCCTGCATCTTCAATAAACAAGCTACAGGTAGTCAATTTGAATTTGCATTGAAGTTGAGTTAACACCTTTTGGGACAGAAGTTAATTTGCATGAGAGACAATGGGAAATGGGACATCCTCTACAGTAATCAATTTATCTCTAAACTCTTAGAATCTGTATTACCTTTTAGTCTACTTCTTGAAGATTGAGACCATTGTACCAGACGCACAATTCAGATGATACCAAACATGACTGAATATCACTTCCATTCATGTAGAACATTTAGTCTATTGACCATTCTGAGTGAGCTGAGTGAAGGACGATGGGTAAGGGGAAAGAAGTGTAGAGGTGAGAAGGGACTTTTCTCACATCTTCTCTCAGTGGGATGTCGAGACAAATGTCTGTATGCTAATGCACTGTGTGTGTATTGTCTGTATCTCAGAAGATCTTTCAGACTTACAGTTTAACCAAAGTGTCTGAGTGTACCTCAGATGATCAACATGTCTGAGGTTCTTCAGGTCTTACAGTATACAATATACAATACAATTTTAATATTTTAATTTACAATGTTAAATATTTATTTAGTACTTTACATTAACGACACTTTAAAATGTACAGAAATATATATATATATATATATATATATATATATATATATATATATAATATTAATTTCAAATGTTTTTTATGGTTTTGTTTGATAAATTTCAATTGGAATTATGAACATTTATTTTTTTCCAAAGACATAAATATTCATACAATATTATATTAATTATAATATTTAATTATAATATTCATATAATAATATAATAATAACTTAATTTCACCATAAACAAAAGCTAAAAGTTGAAATTTTATATAACAAAACTAAAAACATTTTGTCCTTAGTATAAACAACAACTTGAAAGACCTTACTGTTTATTGTGATATCTCTAAAATATGCATATTTACCAACCAGCTCTCTGGTGTCAAGCAAAATATTTAATTTTCTTTCTTTCTTTCTTTCTTTCTTTCTTTCTTTCTTTTTTGTTGTTGTTGTTGTTTTTGTTCACTTGTTGCTCAATAGTTATTACTAGGCTATAGTTTGTATAATAGGTATTACAATACTTATTACTTTTACTTTATTTTTTTATTTTTATTTATTTATTTATTTATTTATTTATTATTATTATTATTATCTTTTTTTTTTTTTTTTTACAGATTTAAACGTAATTATGCAACATCACATCTAGCCCTGATTTCCACGACATCTTGGAGCTAGGCTGCTATGTAAGAACAGTTATTTCACACTGATAGAAGCTGTCAGTTTTAGACTAATTTGCACAATGTCGATAACAAATACATTTATCACATGCAACATGATGGCCTATTTGACCATTGCGAGGCTGTTTTTTAATTATACTTTTATATACTGACTTTTGGATTCATAGGATAATGGAGAACCGAATAAAAAAAAGTACAGGGGGGGGGAGAATCCTCCTCTGGAGCAATGCACTACACCCTCTGTACCACAAGAGGGCTGAAATACTCCATTTCACTTTTCTAGCAGCTACTGTACAGCTATTCATCTAATCGATCTGAATGAAACTGTGATGATAGTGTGTTTTGGGAGAAAATGGCCCCTGATCAAATAACAGAATCACAGTCAAAGAAATTCATCTGAAAGATAAGATTATTTTGAATTAGAAACATAATATTGACATATTTAAACGTCTATACCTATTGTTAAGCTTTATGTCATATCACTTGTATAACCAGTTTTACTACAAATACCATCGTTAAACTACAGTTAGTGCAGCAAAACCATGGTTAATTTGTGGTTACCATGTTTTGTTTGTTTTTTTGGAGTAAAACCATAGTTATTAATAGTGTATAATGTTTATTAACATTTATGTTATTTTAATAAATATTAATTGTAATTATTTGTGTTTTTAATATAAATGCTTTTAACAACACTATTAAATGTATGAAACAGTAATAATATAGTCATTTTGAAAACATCGTCTTTTAAATATAAAACTGATTGGCCACATAGTTGATAAATCTGTAAAGATACTTGACCAACACTTTCTGCAGTGCCTATATGTGACCACAAGAGGGCACCCTCTTCTCAACAGCCTAATATAGCTGGTTAAAATATGGCAATGACCATAATTCTAGATTGTTTAGCGTTTGTTAAGAAGTAGTGTTATATTATTTTTGCCTGTTATTATTACCACTTCCCGGTCCAGAGTACCAAAGCGATAGCCACTTTTCAGTCAAGTATTTGGCCAAGGTTGTCTGCCATATATTTAGCTAGTCTTTCCCTCTCTGTTTACCTCTGTAACTATCAATTTTTATGTCTGTTACAACTTTAAAATTGAAGCTGCCTTAAATCCACCCCACCCAATACACACTGGGAAAACATGACTTATTATAGTTGTGGCTACAGTTGTATGCAACTTTCTCTTTAGAAATGGAGAAGTAAAAACTGTTTTGAAACAGAAACAGACACACATTATTAATGCAGGGAATGAATTTTACTGTCAAACTATAGATGTTCATTTACATCCAAACAAATCATGCATTTGACAAACATCCAAGGGAAGTTTAATTAACAATAAGATGTAGATTTCCCTCAGAGGCACTGCATACAGGGGAGTTCAAATTCAGTTACTGCTCAGATTGATCATTCTTTTTTAAAAATTTGGGAAGTTACTCTTAGTTTCATTTTATGTTTGTTTAAATTATTCTGGGAAACTGATGCATTCACGTAACCACTGTCAAATTACTTTTTCTTTTTTTGTTCAAAGTGAGATGTTCGGATGTTGCTAAGAACAAAATATTCTTTCATAACATAACTGCCTCACCAAAATAACTCTTTAAAGTTGCTATAAACTGTTTTGTCAAGTGGAGAATTGTAGAAATTCCAATTGTAGAGTTATTAAATAATGTGACACACAAGATCATTAACTGTCTCTAGTGAAAATCCCTGAGATAACATTAGGGATCCCTGAAAATTAAGTTAAAATAATAAAATATATTCATTGATTGTTGAATTGAATAGAGTTTTTGTGTGTTTACCACATTGTAAGAAAATTGCAAATTCCTATTTAAAATTCTCCCATTAATCAGTGTCACTTCTAATTAAACCATATTACATGACTGACATAAATTACATTACATCTTTAAAGCAATTTAAATATATAAACATAAGTGATTGGACAGTGTTGAATCCTGACTAATTACATCATTCAGGTAATTATATTCAAATGAGTTCACTGCCTGACTTCAGAAGCCAGTGCACACAGTAAAATGATTTAGTTGCAAAGCATTCATTTTCTTTCCTGGTTTGGGGACATTTTTTTGAAGGATCCAGTCGTCCAATATTATCAGAAGCTGTACAAGAGAAAACAATAAGTCAAAGTTATTTAAAACACTGTTATTGTTTCAGCAGTATGATCATGGGTTATCTTTGTGCCTCCTATTCTTCATGCAGTTCAGAATGATGGCACAGCTGAAAGATTTGTTTAAGCTGTGCTCTCTACGGTACAGACATGAATTTGCCAAAAATATAACTTTTTTATATTAAAAACAAACAAGCAAGCCCAGCCCAGATGAAAAAAAGTATATACACAAAAATAACATAACGCATAGCTTTCTGTAAAAAGTAATGTAATTACACTGTAAAAAAAAAAAAAAGTTGAGCAAACTTAAACTTTTAAGGCAAACAGCTTCAGCAGATTTTTGAGTTCTCTCAATTAATTTTTGTAGGAGATTCTCAACTTTTTGTTGTATAAACTTAAAACAACAAGTTGAGAAAACTCAAAAATCTGCTGAAGCTGGTTGCCTTAAATGTTTAAGTTCTCTCAACTTTAGATTTTTTACAGCACTGTAAAAATAATAAATAAATAAAAAGTTGAGCAACCTTAAAATTTTAAGGCAACCAGCTTCAGCAGATTTCTGAGTTTTCTCAACTTGATGTTTTAAGTTTATACAACAAAAAGTTGAAAGAACTCAAACATCTCCTAAAAAATAAGTTGAGAAAACTCAAAAATCTGCTGAAGCTGGTTGCCTTAATTTAATTAATTAATTAATTAAATTTAAATTAATTAAATTAAACTTTTTTTTTTTTTTTTTTTTTTTTACAGCGTAGTGACTTTTTTTAAGGAGTAACGCAATATTGTAATGCATTACTTGCAAAAGTAACTTTCCCCAACACTGGTGACGTTTTATTTCACAATTCTGACTTTTTTTCTTTTTTTTTTTTTCTCGCAAATGGCAATTTTGCTTATCACAATTTGGATTTCTTACCCATAATTGCAAGTTTACATCCTGCAATTCTGAGGGGAAAAAAGTGAAATAAGTCACGATTACCATTCTTTTTCATTCATTCATTCATTCATTCCTTCCCATGGCAAAAAAAGGGCTTACATACCTCATTATAGATATGCATATGCTATTACTATATAACACATGAAACAAATCATAATCGTGCCACTACAATACAATTATTTTACTATTAACCAAATCAATACTGCAACAGTATAATTTATGCCACTTTTGTTTCTAAAGTTCCCAGTGAGGAAAGGTATTACTCTGATTACAAATAGCTTGATTGCTGGTTTCAAATTGACCTGCTGTTGCCACTGATTTCTAAATAGTGATGAAGTGAAGGATGTTGCCTATTTCAGTTCACACTGACTGCCATAGTATGTTTTTGGAACCAAAATTGTTTTCTTACCAACATTTTTCAAAATAATTATTTTGTGTTCAACAAAAGAAAGAAACTCATACAGTAAATAATGACATAATTTTTACTTGTGGGTGACCTATCCCTTTAAGTCTATAACAGAATCCTGGTTTGCAGATGTGACACTGACAAGAGAAGTGTGTTATAATGGACTTTACTATAGGTTAGTCTGGCAGTCCTGGGCTCAGAGAGGGAGCACTCTCTCTGTTGTGTGTAATGAAGACATGTGTTTGTACTATAGCCGTACCTCACTGTTTGAAGGACATCCATCCCATCATTATCTTTTTCCTTGATAGAGCACTGAGAGTAAAGAGAGGCTTCAGTTAAGGAGTGCCAAATATTTCATGTCCTCAGTTTTGAGTAACAGAGCAATATGATACTTCATATGTTTGCCTTATTTTTGATATGACTTGAGCATTTTATTCAGATCAGTTTGAAATGTAGATGTTCTCATTCTTACCCATTCCAACACTGCTGCCCACACATGTGACTGAAACACAGAACATAACACAAAAAACATGCATTTTTAAAGTAATTTCAGTTATGTACTGTTCAATCACAACAGATATTCTGAACTATAGTGGCCCAAAAATATTTGGACCTGTGCTGTACTTACGAAAAGTCTGAATGTCACTGCATTATATGATGAAATAGCAAAGCAAGTGGCATTTGTTTCAAAGAAAGATAAACATTTCACACAAGTTTGTTGACTTTAAAATGATAAAACAACAGATTCAAAGGAAGGCAAAAAGTATTGTCACACTTCCGGTTCCATGTTCATATGATTTGTTTCTATTTGGTTTGATATTATATCTAATGCAATGAAAGCAAAAAAACAATCTAAATCATTTTTGGGCTTCTGCACTGAAGTCCATTACCTGAATACAGCCTGCTGTTACAGAACTGGACCTTGCTTCCGTCTGGATTCAGTGGGGCGACGACCACTGAGTAGACCTGACCGCACACGATCTCTGACACGGTGCATGTGTAGCTGCCGGGCTCTGGGCTGCACGCGTGAGTCCGGACGCTTCCGGTGACTTCTGCTATGTATTTAGTGAGGGCACTGCTGGACCTCCAGCGCACAATCAGCGTGTTATTGGTTCCTCTATAGAGACGGATGCCTGAGGGACAGCACTGACCTTGAGAGAGATGGGAACGTTTGATGAAACTTCACACTTACATGCTGTGATAAGAGTGAACAGGTGACAGTATCGCTGTAACCTTTATACACGTTAGCCAGCATTAATTACACTCTTAAAAATAAAGGTGCTTAAAAGGTTCTTCACAGCGATGCCATAGAAGAACCATTTTTGGTTCCACAAAGAACCATTCAGTCAAAGGTTCTTTAAAGAACTATCTCTTCCTTACCTTTTTATAATCTGAAGAACCTTCTTTCAACACAAAGAACCTTTTGTGAAACAGATCAGTTATGAAACAGTTCTTTATAGAACCATTTAGACAAAAAGGTTCTTCTATGGCATCGCTGTGAAGCACCTTTATTTTTAAGAGTGTACTGGCAAAATTTTATAAGTGCTGCATTAACTACAGTACAACAATGCCTAAATATCTATTTGGCTGTTTGGCTAACATTATTTTCTCCAGCTGTGTGGCCTAGAAGATGTCGGCTGAAAAGGACAGTCATTTCAGAGGCAGAGCAAGTTATTACATTTTAATAAAATATTGTAGATTCATTTTTCTTTAGGATATGTACACTTGAATGAACAATTGTCCGGAAACTTTTATTATGAAAAGGCTAAATGTTGATTTCATGTTGACTCCAGAAGTAATGCTGCCTTCACATGCTATTGGAATTCAAAACTCAGGAACTGGACATGCCTCTAAAGTCATATTTACAACTGGGAAACCCAGAGATAATTTTAATATCCAGGTTTCTGAGTTAGACATTAAGCTTTAAATATGGCAGAGGAGAGAACCATTTTTTGTTGGATTAAGTTTTCTTTGTTGTTTCCTCAAAATTTATATTGATTTTTCTTGTCAAGACAGTCATGTATATTTAAAGAGAGGGAATAAAATTTATTTGTCCAGAATTCTGACATTAATTCTGAATTCTGAATGGAATTTTGACCATCAAGCATGTTTATATGAAAGTTTGGTTGTCATCAAATGGATCATTCCATTTTATTCAAATTATGTTGGATATTGGCTAAATATCTTCTAGCCTATATATTTTGGGTTTAATAATATTTTACCAAGGAATAGGCAAGAAAGAACCTAGTGTCCTCCATGATTCCTGTTCTGTATGACAACAAAGCACTTGAATGCAACAAACTCATAATTACGGAAAGGGAGTAGGAAATTTCCAATAGCACATGAAGGTAGCTTTAAAAATCACTCATAATAAATTTATGGAAGCAGTGCAATTTTTATATTATCGCTGTCTAATTAAAAAGACATATCTCCGCTTTTGAGAATTTTGACTTTTTACTAAGAGTTCACCTTAACAGATTCAGAAAAGTGTTTTCATGCGCTTCAGTCATGCATTTTTGGACATGCTTTTCACTGGACACTGACTCTGTGTATTTGTGCTAGTTCTACCACTAATGGCATCGTGGTCAGTTCTGAGGACGTACTAGCAGAGAATCCGTGATAGGTGCACTCCTCCTTGTGCCCGGTGCGACTGATGGCCTCCAGCGAGACCGTGTAGTTAGTGCCACAGGTGATGCATCCCATCACGCATTCTGTTTCCATAGTGTGACACTGCGCATGGCCGCGTGGTGAGGACAGAGAGGCGATGTACGTCTGGGCGCCGTTAGCGGGCGACCAGGTCACGTTAGTCATGGCCTGGGTCACCTGGCTCACCATGAGACTGTCTGGACAACAAGGTGCTGAAAAAAAACAAAGTATACTTTTAAAATGAAAATATGTGTAGGTTGTGTTTCAAAACACAAGACAGCATTCTAATAGAAAGGGAGACTTGCCTCACATTTGATTTCAGTTGATTTCTGTTAGCATGTTGCTAAGCTAACCCTGATAGCACACGTACATCTCGGAGATGTCTATTTGACGTCTGCTTTTACATCTCCAAGGCGTATTTTTTTAAAGTGTTTGCTCATCTGCAATACGATAGGACGTTTCCTTTTAGATGTCAAATAGACGTCTGTTAGATGTCCTTAAGATGTTTATGATTTAGAATGTATGTAAAACTGACATCTGAAAGAGGTCTGTCAGACGTTTGTAGACAGCAGATGCTTTCCAGATCAAGAGATCTTTAACAGACATCTTGCAGATGTAGGTGTGCTATCTGGGAATGCTACCATGAGCTTAAGCATACAGCATATACTCTACAAATATTGGTTAAAATAACCTGTTTTTAATTTTGTTGAAGTATTATATTTATCTTTTTTAATGAAATATTTTTATAATCTTAAAAACCTGCTGGGGGAAAAAATCATTACAGAAATTCTAATGGTTTCCACTACAAATACAATTATAAACCATCAACTATTAACCATTAAAACCATTAAAAATGGTTTTCTGTGGTGTGTTTTGGGACATATTCCATTAGGTTTTAGTGGTTTTAACAAGCCACCAATAAAAGGCAACAAATGACCAGTAGAGACCCACAGGAACATTACAGTTTCTATTAAAACTAATATAATTCATTTATGTAGATCAGTGATTATAATCAGTAAAACTATTACAAATTCTGTGATGGTTTCTATTGTTATTGTTTTGTTTAGTTTTTTTCAGAAGGTATCATTTCTCTTTCTCTTGTTTCAATCATCTTGAATGTAACTAGGTTTTGGAACTTTTTTTTGGCTTATTGACTGTTTGAATCACCATGAAACCCTAACCTGTTTCCAGTGGAACGGTGTAACTGGGCATGCTCTCTCCAGCTGAGGTTGATGCGATGGCACTGACTTCATAGATGGAGCCACAGGGCAGGTTGGACACCAGACAGGAAGAGCCGTTTGAGTGACAGACGTGTGTGTCGCCCACTAAGCCAATCACACTGACTGTGTAGTTGGCAGCTGTGTTATCAGAAGTCCAGCTAACCAGTACACTAGAACTAGACGTGTTAGTTTGGCTCACACCGGTGATCTCAGGCATGCATGGAGCTTTCCGGAAGAAAGAAAAAGAGAGAGAGTGTGTGTGTACCACATACATATGTGACATTTTGGGTGTATGCTCCACTTTGTGTGCATGATTATACCTGTTTCATGTGTTTGTGGACTGCAGGTGAGGTTGCAGCCGCTTACGTCGTTGCAAGGTATGATGACTACACTGTATTTGCTGTTGCAAGTGAGGTCTGAGAGGGCACACCTGGGCGCCGTATCATTACACAGAATCACTTCGTTTGCATCCACAGCACGGGTCTCATACAGATCTGCACCACGCACAGGAGACCACTCCATCATCAGAGTCTCCCAAGAAGCTGCGGAAACCGTTGTGAGCGCTGGACAGCAAGGCACTGTGGATAGCAGGTGGAAATGAATATGTTTTTTATGTAAAAGCTTTTTTTTATTTATTTATTTTTTTTAAATGTGAAAAGCAGCTATTGCTACTAGGGGGAAGGTCGTTCTAGAATAGTAGATCTAAAATAAGCCTGTGAGTGCAACTTGATGTCAGCAATATTTTTTTGCCTGGTTTCTTAGAAGAAATGTGTACATTTTAAATGTGTGTTTCTTTAAGGAGTACACTGGCATTTAGA
Organism: Tor tambroides; assembly: GCA_021397915.2. Taxonomy (NCBI): domain Eukaryota; kingdom Metazoa; phylum Chordata; class Actinopteri; order Cypriniformes; family Cyprinidae; genus Tor; species Tor tambroides. The sequence goes on along the minus strand of JAFVLL020028792.1, from coordinate 2,915 downwards.
TTGCCTACATTTGACCCTGGACCACAAAACCAGTCATAAGTAGCACAGGTATATTTGTAGCAATAGCCAACATTACATTGTAGAGGTCAAAATTATTGATTTTTTCTTTTAGGCCAAAAATCATTAGGATATTAAGTAAAGATCATGTTCCATGAAGGTATTTTGTAAATTTCCTAAAGTAAATATATCAAAACTTAATTTCTGATTAGTAATGTGCATTGCTAAGAACTTCATTTGAACAACTTTAAAGGCGATTTTCTCAGTATTTTGATTTTTTTGCACCCTCAGATTCCAGATACTCATATAGTTGTATCCAAATATTGTCCTATCCTAACAAACCATACATCAATGGAAAGCTTATTTATTCAGCTTTCAGATGATGTATAAATTTCAATTTCAAAAAATTGACCATTACGACTGGTTTTGTGGTCTAGGGTCACATATGACCTCAGAGCTAACATACATGGACAAAAAGCCATTTTACAGCATCTTTAACACTCACAGGTGGTGTGGTTGAGGAGAGGCCCTGGGGGACTTTGTCCAGCATGGTTGTGTGCAAACACACTCATGATGTACGAGTATCCACAGTGGCAGTGAAACTGACAGTACAGCTCGGTCGAGTTGCACATCCCCTCGATGCCATCGTCACTTTTAATAAAGGTGGTGTAGTACTCTGCATGAGGGACGGCGCTCCACTTCACAGAACAGTTCCCAGGCACCAATTCCTCCACCCAGATGGGCTGCGGGGGACAAGGGACTGACAAAAAAACAGATTAGGCAGTGAGGGGACTCCAAAAGGCAAGATTCAGAGTGATAATAGCTTAAATTTTATTCTGTTGTAGCTCTTCAGACCTGTGGACAGATCTGTTTCAATTCTCTGTATGTATGTGCTATACACGTGGCAGAATTGACAATAAAGCAGACTTTGACTTTTACTTTTGACTTTGATATTCAGATGTAACCCCCCTTTGTAATCATTTACATTTTCATAAGTAACTGTAATCTAATTACACATTTTTTTTCTCAGTAATTGTAACAGATTGCAGTTGCATTTATTTTGTAATTAAATTGCGTAATTCTGTTACACGTAACTATAGTCAATCCCCAACACTGGCCGTGTTCAGTACTAAAAAAAAATAAGAGTTAAATGCATATTGAGCAACGAAAAATTTCCCACAGCCCTATGTGAGCGCGATCTGACACAGAAAAACACAGACATGGACAGGCTACTCTGGGCTTTGGCTTTGGGCTTAAATGGACAATTACAAAAAAATATGTCAAAATATCTGTGTTAAATTTTCACTTAAGTCAGTCAGTGGACTAGCACTGTTGATATGCATCATAAATCTGATCGGTCAAATGTTGTGTGGTAAGGGTTGTCATGTCAGAAACATGACAGTTATTAAATGTCTTGTTTTTGGATTTTAGTTTCAGTAAATGTACTGATGAGAAAGCTTTGTGTATGTCTACATCGGGGTGTCCAAACCTGTTCCTGGAGGGCCGCTATCCTGCAAATGTTAGCTCCAAACCTAATTAAACTCACCTAAACCAGCTATTCCAGGTTTTCAGAATTTACTAGAAACGTCCAGGCAAGTGTGTTGGAGCAGGTTCAGGCTAAGCTCTACAGGACATTCACCATCCAGGAGCAGGATTGGACACCCTTGGTATACACAGTAAAAGCATGTCCAGTCCTGCTCTTATCCTGCAGAGTGGCTCTAGCCCTGATTAAACCAGCTAATCAAGGTCTTTAGGATCATTAGAAACTTCCAGACAGTTGTGTTGGAGTTAAACTCTACAAGAAAGTGGTCCTTCAGAAGAAGAATTGGACACCCTTGACATAGTACATCAAACTGAGGAAGAAAGTGCTGTTATCGATTATATGACAAACTTACATGTGTGAATGGGTTTACTCACATGAAATAACTTGTACTGGGTATGAGGGGACACTTTTTCCAGCCTTGTTGATAGCAATCACTGTGACAGAGTTTGTCTCTCCACAGCTCAGAGGAATCAGGGTGCAGGAGTTTGTAGATGAGGAGCAGTTCTGTCCGGTCAAGCTCAAGGCGACATACTGCTCTGCACCCTGGGTTGGGTCCCACGACACCACAATACCAGCATTAGGGGTGCTTGTCACCATCAGCTCAATGGACTGAGGAGTGGGAGGACCTGCGGAGACACACACACACACAAAGTTTAATGCATCAGTTATTGCAGATTTTTAGCAGTGAAGATTTCCTAACCTCAGGAGTGTCCACTCCTGCTCCTGAAAGGCCACTGTCCTGCGCAGTTTAGCTTCAAACACAATTAAACACACCTGGACCAGGTAATCAAGGCCTTGGGCCTCTATCAGAAACTTTCATTCAGGTGTGTTAAACAGAAGCTAACTCTGTGACACATTTTGTAGTCCAAGGAGCAGAATTGGACAACTCTGCCTAACATGCTGTACTTGGTGTGCATGCTTTGTTGGCTGCTCTCTTACTGACCCCTTTCTTTTCCTTAAGTGTTATTTACAGGTATGTCAGAAACTGTGTGTATCAAGTGTTATAGTTTCTGCCTGCTTAGGGATGAAGTAAACTCTCTCTTTCCATCTCTATTGTCTTACGTGTGATCTGGCAAACTGCAAAGTCATCTCCGGGAATGTTCTCAGGACTCCAGGCATTTCCTTTAATGCAGTATTTGGTTCCTGCCTCCAGGTCTGGAAAGTGAACCTGCGTTTCTGTGGTGTTGAGGCTAATTTTGCTGTACGAGCCGTCCTTGATGAAGCTGAGACTGTAGAGGACAGCGTGATTCACTGGCTCCCAGTTCACCAGGATACTGCTGTTGCTGGGAGAGCTGGTGTTGAGCTGAGGAGCAGGAAGGACTGGGACCCAACAGAAGAGTGAGAAAACAGAATAGTGAGAGATAAGACAGACATC
>JAFVLL020028791.1:23806-69048 GCA_021397915.2 Tor tambroides | reverse complement strand
TATATATATATTCACCCTTGAAATATTACTCATGAAATAATGTCAATGTACAAAATCTTAATGGTTCAAAAAATTATCAATTCTTATTTCTTTCTTTAATTTTGCAGTGAAGTATGATACAGACTACAGAGATTTCATGACATTCCCTCATTTACATTAAGTACAGTCAAACCAAAAATGATTTAGACACCAGATATAATTTTTGATTTTTTTTTTTGCTAGTGGGTGCAGGACACTATAGTTGATTTATGTAAGTGAGGATAGCAAAATAAAGTAAACTGTGACATATTATCCAAAAATTCTTCATACAGTGTACTACCAGTAAAACTGATCAAAATTTGGGACCAAAACTTTGATTTGACACTTTGACCTGACCATGTTTTGTTACATACCTTTCTATCAAAGTTATCTGACATTATCAAGATGAATTTGTTCTGACACACTTTACCTCTTGAGTTCTTGTCATATTTTATTACCGTTTTCTAAACTATAGCAAATAAACTGTGATAATGCGAGTAATGTTGAAGGTGTCTGAATAAATTTTGGTTTGACTATGTTTCCCATGATACTGACCTGTCTGCAATCATCGCCCACTTTAAAGATGGCCGCCTGCCAGCAGACCTTTTGAGCCATCTCTGAATTCTCATCACCTTCATCCTGAGAGTCTGATGGGCAGCGAAGACCTGCAGAGACAGACAGACAACGGGCCGCTTATGATCATATAGAAACTGCACGTATGCTGCAACCGTCGCAAGCTGACGGCTTATGAAAGGTCATGTGCGACTCACCCTCTTTTTCAAGCTCGCTAACTCCACACCTCTTCACTTTGAATTTTGCCAGATAAGGGGCTTTGGCAGCACTGTAAAAAACAGGCTAATGTTAATAAGCTCATAAATCACATGTCAAATGTAAACAGATAGCATGTTCCTGGTGAGCTGAGATGTTTGGCGATACCTCTGCATGGGTGTTCCTGACTTGTAATCGATATCGAGGACGATAGCTTCTGGATTGCTTGGCAAATAGCATCCTGATTACAGTGTTAGAAAAGTCATCCACAGATTAAAAAAAAAAATGCCTAAGTAATATTTTTAAAGCTCAATTACTCTTATCACAAATAATTATTGAGATTTATCTTAAATTGACTGATCGCTAACCTGGCTGAACTTTGATTTCTGACAGCGCCTTCAGACACGCTCTCTTCCTCTCATCTCCTTTAGGAACGGGCCTAGAAACAAGAACAGCATGCTTTGATTTCTACTCTATTTACTTATAGTACCTTCTTAATTAAGGCTTAATTTTCTTCATGCAAAATGTACCATATGTCTTATAAAAAACACTGTACAGGGAAATAAAAAAAACTCTATAAATGACTTTTTCATTTAAAGGCAGTATGAAAAATACTTGTAATACCTAAATATACCATAAAATAATATTGAATATTTTTTCCAATAAAATTGTGATAATAAAAAGTAATTGGAATTAATATTTAGAAATGTATTAAAAATATGAAAAAGTCAAAGAAAATTTTATAACAAATATATGTTATCTAGTTCTGTAAAGCTCTATTTAAAAATACAATATTTTATTTGCTATTGGTACAAATAGCTATTTGTGAGTAAAAAAATTATCTTATAAACACTGTAATCACAAATGACTGTAAAATCATGCAGTAAACAAAAGTTTGTTTTAGTGTTTCATTTTTTGATGCTGCCTAGGAAGGTAATTGCAGTCACTAGTGTTTGGTAGAGAGCTCATATGTGGTGGAAATCACATCGGACATACTTGATAATGGCTGAGACGTTGGTGATCTTGTTGAAGAAGTCAAACTCGCGCTGGTAGAAGTCTTTAGCGGGGCCTGACAGAGAGTGTGTGATCTCCTCCACCATCTGCTCCAGAAGCTCACCGATGTCCGCTGAAGCACAACACAAACCCAGCACTCAATAAACACACTTCAACCTGTACATCTAATATCATTCTAAACTTAATGGGTTGTCATAACTGTCTAACATGATATTTTCTCTTCCTGGTTACATACACCACTGTATGAACTGCCACTGGAACATGAAAAATGACTGACAGGCAGAGCACAGCATCAGCACAGGTGTCCATGTTCATGTTTCCATTGATTGTACATAGTCATATCAGACTCTTACTTATCAGTAAATTATGTTCGATTACAAACAGTACCATTCAAACATTTGTGGTCGGTAAGAATTTTTAATGCTTTTGTAAAGTCTCTTCTGCTTACTAAAGCTGCATTTATTTGATCAAAATCACAGTAAAAACACTAATACTGTGAAATATTATTACAATTTAAACCGTTTTGTAAGTGAATATATTGTAAAATGTAATTTATTCCTGTGATAAAAGCTGAATTTTCAGCATCATTACTCCAGTCTTCAGTGTCACATGATCTTCAGAAATCATTCTAATATCCTGATTTGCTGCTCAAGAAACATTTCTGATTATTATCAATGTTGAAAACTGTTGTGCTGCCTCATATTTTTGTGGAAACCATGATACATTTTATTTTTCAGGATTCTTTGATGAATAGAAAAGATTTCTTGAATAGAAAGTTCAAAGGAACATTTATTTGAAATAAAAATCTTTTGTAACATTATAAATGTCTTTACTGTCACTTTTGATCAATTTAATGCATCCTTGCTAAAAAAAAAAAAAAAAAAAATTCTTAAAATAAAATCTTACTGACCTCAAACTTTTTAAATGGTAGTGTATATCTAAAAGATTTATTTTTATTTAATATTTTATAAATTATATTTTTATTTATTTTTCACAATTTTGTCTATTTTTCCATCTTTTCAATTGTGAAAATGTGTTTGTTGTGAAAATATAAAAAGTCTTAATCCTTAAAATGGGCAACTACAATTTCTGTGGAAACCATGATACATTTTTGTCAGATTTCTTGAATAAAAAGTTCAAAAGAACAGCATGTCTTTACTGTCACTTTTGATCAATTTAATGCATCCCTGGTGTACAAAAGTAGCAAGATGTAAAAAAATCTTACTGACTCTTTGAACAATAGTGTATGTAATTGGGAGTAATTCGACTAATCGAACTACTAATTTAACTACAGCGAGTAACTGGACGCATTCAGACTGAACTCGGCAGCAGGTTACGTACGATCTTTCTGATGGCCCTCCTCGTCCAGATAGATGTTGGTCTTCATGTTCCATATGAACTGATGAGCGAGGAGCTGGGACTTCTGTGCGGCCCACAGGATGTACTCGCGCACGTAACCCATCTGTCAAAAATGCCAGTGAAGACGTTAATACCAGCCCAGGGCTGTGTGAGTCAGATGAAACCACTGTTGTGTTAAGAAAAAGGGTTCAGGAAAGGTCACAGTTCACTCTTCCTCACCTTGTCATACCGCAGCGCTTGAACGATTTGAGGAATGTAAAACAAAATGGCGTCCTTTAAGAGAAACACAAGTCAGAAATCACAGACACATAATGGACAAAACTGAATCGGTTCCTCACATGAAGAATAAAGCAAGCATGAGGAATAAATGGATCACTTTTGTGGCGTTTAAATCATAAACACCCTTCAACTGTTCCACAGAAGAAAGCAAGTCATACGGGTTTAAACCCACATGAGTGTCTCATTTTTTCCACGATCAAAAGTGTTGAGGTCTAATTATGTCAATGGAAACTGTAGCTAAATGCATGAATGCTGACAAATATCTGAAATTGACTGACAGCAAGTTAATCGCTCAGTTGAAGCATGAAGCTGGAAACTTTAAAAGCATGATTTCTAGACCTGGAAAAGTCACAGGAATTAATATTAAAAATTTTATAATGAATAGCTCTAATATATTTCATTGGGTAGAAATTGCTATTTGAAAAATGTGATTTCTACAGCTAGAAAAGTCATGGAAATTAATATCAAAAATATTTTAAAAAAATATTACAAATTCAAGATCTAAAAATATTTTATTGGGTAGAAACTGGTATTTGAAACATTATTTCTATGCCTGGAAATGTCATGGGAAATAAAATCAAAAATATTTTAAAAATATAAATAAGTCAAGTAATTTTTTTAACTAACTTTTTTTTCTTTTCTTTTTTTTTTCAAATTATGTTCAACATTTTTATTAGGTAGAAATTGCTTTTTAAAACGTGTGATTTCTAGAACTGGACAAATCATAGGATTTCATATTTATAATATTTTAAAAATATTAAGAAGTCAAGGAAATGTTTATATAATGAATTTTTTTTCTAGTTATATCAGCTCTAAAATATTTTATTGGGCAGACATTGCTATTTAAAAAATGTGATTTCTAGACCTGGAAAAGCCATTAGAATTACTATTAAGAATATTAAAAATTCAAGGAAATTTTTATAAGGAATCACGTTCTTAAGTCAAGCTCTAAAATATTTTATTGGGTAGAAACTTTTTTTTTTTATTAAAAAAAAAAAAAAAAAAAAAAAAAAAAAGTAAAAACAAATGACTAGAAAAGTCACTGGCAATAAAAAGTGTAAACCCTAATGAACATTTAGTTATTGAAACTAAATTATGGAATTTAATTATCTGAATAATTTATTAAATTATTTTTATTAACTATTATCACTATAAACGTAATTTTAAATATTTATATAAATATTAAAATATTGAATTAAATTAATTTGAATTGCGACTCCTAGTTTAAGTAAATAAAGTTTGAAAATGAACAGCTTTTTCATTGCAGCAGTCAAATAATGTCTTGGCAGTGGGAGTCTTGGAGGGAGAAAGGTTGAGAAGGGCAGGTCTAGAGGCAAAGACAGAGACTGTAGCGCCGCCCTGCTGGTACGTACAGGCGGGAAGGAGCGCAGGACTTTGACTCCATACTGAGCGGTGAGCGGATGAGGAGGGTACATGCTGGAGAAGTACGAGAGGCCTGTGGGCGGATCTGCAGGAGCCCAGCAGAGGATGTGGCTCAGCTCTGGAGAATCAGCATCAATGGTGTGCCACGTCACCAGGAACTATGGGGAAAAACACATGCAACATTGAGAGTGATTTTTAGCACATAGTGGTACCTAATGTCCTGTTGTGGCAGAACGGCTCTAACCTTCACTGCCTCTGGCACATCGCTGACAGCACCAGGATCCAGTCGAACCAGACGAGTCACTTCAGCAACAATGGCGTCTGCATTTTTGAACCTACAAAGCAAGACAAGACATCAAAACATGAGCTTTGTACCAAAACCTCAAAACTGGCCTGAAACCTCATTTTGCTAATCAATTGGTGTGGCACTCTAATAAGGAAAAATGCATTCGTACACACAAATAATATAATCAGTTTTTAGAGTGGAAAAGATTTTAAACAGTTGCTTTTAAACAACTTTTTTGTGTGTAAAAATGTCAGTGCACTTTTAAATAATAAAATAAAATAAAATAAACAATATCATTTTTCCACATAGGTGAAAATAAGTGTTTTTTTTCTTACGTCAACGCATTGCATGCTGCACATATGATTCCTAAAAAAAAGTAGCTAAAGTTGCCTTAAAATTGGTCAAAATTAGATGCCTTAGAGCAGTGGTCCTCACTATTTTTTTCATGAGAGCCACACCTATAGGACAAAGTCAATAGGAGAGCCACTTTTACAGCAAAATATCAAAAGTTACATCCAGCCATAAATCCAGCCTTAGAGAGTAGCAAAGTTGCATATTTTTGGGAAATTATTTGTAATTTTTATTATTCTTTCATTGAAGATTCTCATTTCATTTTCAGTAACATAATATTGCAATGATTGAAGATTTTATTTGGCTATTGATGTCTTTAACTCAATAGAGTGGAAAACATTTTAAACAGTCTTTTAAAAACTATTTCTTTGCGTAAAAATGTAAGTGCACTTTTGAATAATATAATATAATATAATATAATATAATATAATATAATATAATATAATATAATATTTTTCCACATTAAAGTAAGAGTTTTATTTGGGAAAAATGTGCATTATTATTTTTTTCATATTAGAGAAGAGTTTTGTTTTCTGAAGTTTAGCGGAAATGTGCATAATTGTCATAAAAAAGTCACTGCTAAAAAATGTCCTAAAATAGGAAAACATTTTAAACCAACATTTTTTTTTTAACAATTTCTTGATGTGTAAAAATGTGAATGCACTTTTGAATAATATAATATAATATAATATAATATAATATAATATAATATAACATAACATAATATAATATAATATTTCTTCACATTAGATTAAGAATTTTGTTTGGGGAAAAAAGTGCATTATTGTCATTTAAAAAAATGTCACTGGAAAAAAAGCCCTAAAATAGTTTTTATTCAAATCAACTCAAATAGTCAGCGAGTTAAAAAGATTTTTTCCCTTAACTCGACACAGTGGATTCTGGGACTGCATTCTGCACAAAGGATACATGCCTGAAAAACTACTAATAGGTAGACAGCTCACTACAGTTTGAAACAGAGCGACAGCCTCGTTGCTGGCGTACCTTGCTGGAAGCTGCATGGCCAGATACGGCGCGATACCCCAGGCCAAGTTGACGTTGTCCTTCCACTGCTTCTCACTCAGGTTGATGTATTTGGATCTCCAGTTGGAGATGCTGGTCTCTACCGACTGCTCTGTGGCGATGGCCAGCTCCTGCGTTGATAGCGGGTTGTACCAAGTGGTCAGCCGCTCGATCTCACTGGCCTGTAAAGAAAGTGCAGAGATGCTCAAGACACAGGAGTTTATTTGTTTAACAGGAACCAAGCAGGGGAAAAAGCATCCCTACCAGTAAGGCCAACAGTAACGTCCTGCGCTTCATGTAGTACTTGTGCAACTGGGTGCCTCTGTTGCTCTTTTTGGACATGCCTATAGTGAGAGAAAACAACAGAAGACATAGTATCAGAGCTGCATGTGGACTAAACATTAAACATGCTGGATTGTGGCCGTATGCCTGTGAGACACTTACAGAGGTGCTTGTGTAATAATTTAACTACTCTAGCTGGTTAACAAGCAGAGCTGGTTCCACACTGTGACCAGTGTTATTTTAGCATCATTGAGATTATAGTTTTCACTATAAAAGTTTTTACTTTTATGTTTTTCCATTTTGATTTTATATTTAATTAAAACTGTAATAAAAATGACTGTTTTGTCATTTGAATTATTTTTAAACTTAAATGTCAACATTTTTACACTTAAATGTCAACACCGTTTTTATACATTTTTATTTGCTTCTTGTTTTCTTTTTTCTTTTTTCTTTTTCTCATCATTCTTAGTACATAAACTAAATAAAAATATGAAGTATTGCCTTGGCAACGAGGTGAAATGAAATAAGTTTAGGTTTTCAATATTTTATTTTGTTTCAGTTCAAGTGTATTTTATTGCAAATAACAAAACGTTAGTTAAATATAATAACCCTGGCTGTGACTACAAAATATGACAACCTTTTTAGCTGATAAACAGAACAACCAAAATCTTATATCACTGTATGTTTAATTTTACTTAATATATTTTTTTCTAGTTTTGTCAAGCTCTAATTTTTTTTTTTTTTTTTTTTTTAGTAGAAATTGCTATTTATGTGTTAAAAAAAATAAAAAAACTAATCATAAATGGCTAGAAAAGTCATTGTATTTACTGGTAATAAAAAGTTCAAACCCTGAAAGAACAGTTATTGGAATTATGGGATTTAATTATTCTAATTATTTTATATTACTATTATTATAAATAAACAAATAAATCTCTCTCTCTGTATATATATATATATATATATATATAATAAAAATACTTAAATATAATTTTTTTTTTGTATTTTTAATTAATCAGGGTGATTGAGGGTACTTAATCTCAGCTGATTATTTTCTTTTTTTATTTGCAGCTTGACAGACACAAACCAAAAGATTAGACTAGTACAAACATGCAAAAAAACAGCTACATAAAGCACTATGTGCTAGCAATTACTTTAACTCTAATTAGGTTGGTTTTGGGATTCAACTGATGCGTTTCCTCGAATAGGATGCATTTGGGTGTTCTTGTGTTATTTTAACTCTTTAAAATGCAACACTCATAGTGCAAGATGCTCAAAAAAATAAGCAATCAGCCACCAGTTCATTTCCAGTAGCTCAGAAAGCATTCATGGCTCGGCTAATGCAGTGCTGACCCTTAACGATCAGGGAGATCACTGCATTAGCAGGTGCACATTGGCTAAACAGATTAAACCATTAAAACGAATCAAGGTCAAAGAGCTGTTGTGTGTTTGGGTGATACCTGATTTCTTGGAGGTGGTGGACATCCCGCTGGACAGGGGGTAGGTGTTAATCCAGCCCTGAGCGCTCTGCTGGCGGGAACCCACGGTCATGTCCATGTTGTTCCTCGGGTCGGCGGCGTTCATCACTGACAAACTGTTCAGGGATGGATCCTGGTTGTCTGCGAGAGGAAACTTTGATAAGCGAAGGATTTAGCAGAATTTTATTCTCCTCTCTGGTGCCTACACTATCAGAGTGATTCTCATGAAGAGTGTGAGCAGATCATAATTTACCCCAAAATCAAAAGAAAAAAAAGCCATATGCATAAAGAAAATAAGCCAATTTATCATTTATATTTTTATAGCATTATGACAAAACGTTCATGACATTTTCACATTTTTATTAAGTAATACAGTGTATTACAGTAATTTTTATTACTGTAATACATCGTGATTGTTTTTCTTTTGAGTTTATTAGTAATTCTCATTTTTCTTTCATTAAAGCATCTCCTAAGATTTTTATGAAATAATATTCTTATAATAATTATTCCAGATATTATAATTCTCTGTCTCTCTCTATATAAAGAAATGTAAATACATACATACATTTTGGGAAAATATGTACAACTGTCAAAAAAAAAAAAAAAGGCCTTAAAATAGCTTTCATTTTCCATATGAAAAAACAAAAAATAAAACCCATATATTTTCAGATTTATTTCTCTTCTGATTTAGGGTTGAAATATGACCTGGACATGTTCCTGACTGGTTCTGTGAGATTTACTCATTATTTATAAATGAATGCTCTTTCCAACTTTCTCCTTTTACTATTTTGTTCCATCATTCCAGCACTTTTTCTCCTTTCCCTTTCCCATTAGCTTTAATGAATTATTAACACACAGCATCCGAGGAAGAGAAGCCTGCAAATTATACATTCGACGAGTAAATACCAAGCGAAGCAACTGATTTGTGGTGCTGTCTGGCGATGTAGCACATCACACGATGGAGAGGCTTTAAGGGACGAATGAAGTCTCAATTAGTTCTCTGATATTGAAATGATCATGCATTTTACATGAGAGCGCTAATGTTCTGATGAGATCATGTTTTCTACAATGGATAGAGAAGGGTGGTGGCGGTACAGGCGGGGAGAGACGGGACGGATGCATTTGTCAATTTGCGCTTGGCCACAAACTGAGAAATTCGGCCGTCCGGATGATTGTCGTGCATTTTTAGTACAGGTTTCAAATTTGCGGCCATGCAAATTTGAACCGCATAAACATGCTCCTGCTGCACTGTAGCTGCACAGTCGTAGCAAGAGAGGCTTACTTAATATCGATATCGGAGAAGTGCTGGAAACGATAAGCGATCCGAAAATCCCGGCAGATACGGAGCTTTGAGGGGGATTGGCGCCAAGCTCACCAGGTGGCACGAGCTGACTAGCAGCTAGGTACTTCTTATCGGAGAGGATGCTGGCGTAGAAGCGGATCATGATGCTGATGTCCTCGCGCAGACGCTTGTCTCCCTGGGTGGGGAACTTTGATGCCACGCTGAGACAAAAAACAACCAAACAGAAAAATAATGATGATTCATTTCATTTACTAAGGACACAAGCAGCCAGATACCTGCTGGAAGTACTTCTGTCTTTAATGGATAGCTCAACTAAAACTGAAAATCAACTGCAAATCAGGGTTATACAGTAATCATTAACCAAAACAACATTTTCATTATGTGCTATAAAATAAACATTTATCATATCAAAAAAAAAACAAAAACGTTTTGATTGTCATTTCAAAAACATTTTCTATGCAGTACCTGAAATAATCGAAGGCGGTGGAGTAAATCTTTTCACGTAGGACGTTACGGATGGTGGCGTTGGTCACTACGTCAGAATGCAGGAGGGCAAGTCCAAGCGTCAACAACCTGAAAAATTGTATGGTTTTTTTTCTTGGTGCCAACCAGGGTTATTATAGTTAAAGGGATAGTTCTCCGATTAAGTGGTTGGTAAATTAATTTCCTTCATTTACCCATTTATGTTGAATTAAATGTGAATTTTTAAGCAGGAAGACGGAAACAGTATTTTTAGTAAAACTTGCTTCAATAACCTTTATTTACAACTTTGAAAAACTATTTTTCACAAGGTAGTCTTCTTGCTTACCTGAAGCGTGGTCCAATGGCTGCCACGTGGCGGTTCAGGCTGCTTTTTGGGCTGCCAACATTGAGAGACAGAGACCTCTGCAGAAGACTGCCGAAAATCTCCACCTGATCCGCACTGCTGTACTTGGCGATCTCAAAACGCTGGACCAGAAACTAGACAACAGGAAAAGAAAGACAACTAACTTGTAAAATGTTTGTCATTTTGGAAACCAAAAACAAAAAATGCATCACAACAAACTGTTTGCTAAAACAGAGCATTTCTGTAGCAATGTGAAGTTAAAAGTTTATCGATACAATTACACAAGAACGACCCTCATCAAAATAGAGGACAGTGAGATTTCCTCACAAGGAGACTTCACGGTATTTGAGGTGTGTATCATGAGGAGCTTTTAGACTGTTAAATCCACAGCTATGAAAATGCCCATAAGCTTGGATGGATAAACAGGGTAACAGGAAGTAACCTCAATCCAGATGTAGTGGGGCGTGACGTCGGGCGGGCAGGGGACGGGCTGGCTTTCCTCTGAGGCCGCCAGAGGATCCGCCTCTACCTGGGCGTCGGAGAACAGCCCCATCTTCAGCTCGACGGTCATCTGCCATGCACCAGCCATCTCCCGCATGAACTGACCCCAGAAGAGAGGAGAAATTCAGTGGAAACTAGCAAAAAGCACTAGAAAACCTGCATAAACAAAACAGGGCTCCAGACAAAAAAAAAAAAAAAAATAATAATAATAATAATCATCGAGTAAGGAACCATTGGCTCCTATATAAATACACACACACACACACACACATATAAATAAGATAAAATATATTAATTTAATAACTTTTGTGAATAAAAACAATAGTATTATAACATACTATTTTACATGTCATTATGTTTCTGCTACTTTAATATTTCATGTTGGTGATTTGATTACATTTCTATGTTATTTACTTGCCTTTTTAACCTGTTTTATTATTTATAAATTACTGATTACTGGAATAATTTCTTGAGATTTTTTTTTTTTTTTTTCAGCATCCTTACATTTAATTTGAGTTTTGAGAGCCATATAATTTTACTGGTATTGGAAAAGGGAAAGGGAAGTGGTGTGTGGCCAAGTATGGTGACCCATACTCGGAATTTGTGCTCTGCATTTAACCCATCCAAGTGCACGCACACAGTAGTGAACACACACCCGGAGCAGTGGGCAGCCAATGCTGCGGCGCCCGGGGAGCAGTTGGGGGTTCGGTGCCTTGCTCAAGGGTCTCACCTCAGTCGTGGTATTGAGGGTGGAGAGAGTGCTGTTTTTTCACTCCCCCCACCTACAAGTCCAACTCTCTATCCATTAGGCCACGGCTGCCCCCATGCATATTGGTATGCATTGACAAAATATTGGTATTATGACAGCTCTACATATACATGTGTGTATCTTACCGGGACTTCAACACCTGTTCTTGCAGCCAGGAGCCATTCCCAGCAAGCAATAGCCGTTTCCATGCCATTCTCAGTGAACATCTTTAATGGAGACCAGCACAGGTGATGCAGCAGCTGAGGGTCCCATTCTACACAATAAACACAACATCAAAACTTTGTTAATAAATGCCAGTGGTCTTATTGATCATCTTATCCTGTTATCTATAAAAAAAAAACAACATACTGTGAAATTCAACTTGATTTGTGGTATATTTCCGTGTTTCATTATGCAGTTTGTCTTTATTGCAATTTAAAGGCATGAATATCTACTGTTGGCTAATGTAGTAACATGCCTTTGGAGCTGATCAGCAGTGCCGCCATTTTGAACATGACTTCAGTGAAGGCTTCTGGCTGGCCTCCGTCCAGAGCTTCATTCATCTGCCGAATCATCAGCTTATTCAGATCCGACGTGCTCCGTGTGGCCTCAGAGAAATGGATCATCCCTGCCACCTGCATACGAGACACGTGAGGAGTTAAGACTCTGAGCTTCTTTCATAAAATACCCAGCAGCCTCTGCTTTATTATTCAGCATTACCTCTCCAGCATAGCGGTTTCTCAGGTTGAGGGAGGCCATGAAGTTGGAGTAGTCTTTCTTCACACATGCCGGTCTCTCTGTGAGCTGAGTGGTCTGAAACGGGGATATTATTATTAATGAAAACTAAAACCATTAAAAAAAACAGTTAGTTAAAAATAAATGTTAACTCCAAAATAGAATAAAAAATTTTTTTTTTTAATTAAACATTTTATTTTAGCTAGATGCAAATAAACAATGACCTAATAAAATAAAAAAATATATATTTTAAACAGTATTTTATTTAAGCTAGTTGCCAAGGCAAATTTTCTCATTTTCATTTAGTTTAATTAGATATACTAAAATACATCTAAAACTGAAATAAAAATGAATTAAAAAAACCAATATAAACTATACACACACACACACACACACGTGTATATATATATATATGAAAAATTAATACAATTTTAACCAAAATTAAAATGAAAACGGAAAACATAAAAAGAAATTGTAGTTCAAAATATTAATAAAATTAGACTTGTATGTCAAAAATACTAAAATAACACTAGTCTGAAATGACAGAGAACATACTTTTCATAAAATTTCCTGATTGCTTATTATCATTAAGACACTAGTCAATATGTCCCTTCAGCATGAACTAAAGCTCAACAGAAGCTGGTCATCTTACACCCAGACTGGTGCTCTGACGGTTGTATCCAGCAAAGTGCAGGATGCTCTCAGTGGCCATAGCCAGACCTGTGTGCTGAGACAGACCCGACACCCAGTTCTGATGCTTATTCAGGTATTCCTGTGGAAAGTACATTGATGATGTTGAAAACCGTAGCAGAGGATAATAGTGAAGTTAAATATCTATTGCTTTTCATGGGAAGCCAAACCTGTAGGTGAGATTTGGTGACCGATGGCGCCCATTTCATGGCCTCTTTTAAGATTTCTCCACAGCGGGCAGCGAAGTCTTTCACTATGCTCTACACATAACATGAAATCCCAAACATATCCTTAACACATATGCAATACTCTGTTTTTTAATAGGAACCTAAATTCATATCTATGCTTTTTTTACTCATTTTATATTCCAGTCAAAAAAGATTTTTACAGTAAGTAAAATAAAAAATTAAGTAAAGTTAAGTAAAATTAATATATATGAACATGTATTTATATTAATAAATATATATATATATATATATATATATATATATATATATATATATATATATATATATATATATATATATATATATATATATTTATATGTGTTGTTTTGATTATGTGTAATACAAATATACATTAAAATTATATAGAAATGATATTATTATTTTTAAATAAAATATATTAATAACATATTAAATCATTTATATTTAATATAAATTTATGCATAATGTAAATATACTTGTATAAATTGGTATAACAAATATGTATATGTATATATATATATATATATATATATATATATATATTAGTGCTGTCAAAAGATTAATCGCGATTAATCGCATCCAAAATAAAAGTTTGTTTACATAATGTGTGTGTATACTGTGTATATTTATTATGTATATATAAATACAAACACATGCTTGTATATATTTAAGAAAAATATGTTATGTTTATATATTAAATATATTTATATATAATATAAAATATAAGAATATAAATATATAAATGTATAAACGTAAATATTTTCAAAATATATATTGTATGTTTGTGTATTTATATATACACATAAATACACACAGTACACACACATATATTATGTAAACAAAAACTTTTATTTTGGATACGATTAATCGTGATTAATCTTTTGACAGCACTAATATATATGTAATTCAAATTTAGAAATATGTAACAGTAAAACATAAATAAAAATATTTAATATAAAATATAATATATAAATAAAAATTGTTGCAAGTACATAAAATTCCAGTGATTTTAGTAAGTGGGAAAAAAAATGAATAAGTCAAGTAAATGTACCTCTCTGGCCTCGTATGTATCTGGCACTGTGATGCGATACGGGGTGTCCGGTATGTCATAATACGGCTGGTCTTTGTGGATGTCCTGAAGAACATTTTAAGATTTTAAAAATCAATAATGTGTCATAAACATCTCCAGTGACAAAACCCTGAACATCTCCATATGAGGAAACACATATTAACTTGATCTGAGCAAAGGAAGAAGCACTTACAGCGCTGAGTGAAAGAGACAGGGTCTGTAATATATCCAGCATGGTCCTCAGGACACGACCGCTCCACAACAAGTGTGGAAAACTAGACGGAAAAACAAAGAGACATTGCATTGAACATTCAAGAAGAAGAAATCAACCCAATGCACTTTTCTACTGTTTGAGAGGTAACTGATAGTCGGCTAAACCACACACAAACATCACAACATATCTACAGAACACTTTTGAATTTAGTATAGTCTGACATCATTTCCTGTGATCGAAATGGAGAAGGACCCACGTCTCAGCGAGTCCTGACAGATATTTGTCAGCCACTCTGCGGATTCTCTTGTGAATATGGTTGAAGTTGACCAACAGGAACTGAGCATGATTTTCTAACTCCTCCTCATGGGCTTTGGTCTTATCCTAGGTAAAAAGATATGTAATATTAGAAGACAATGACAATGGTCCACATCCTCAGCTAGGACGAGGTTTTAAAGACGTTCACATGATTTTTCATTAACCTTGTCAGCCATCATCTGAAGAAACACGTCAAAGACCTTGTCACCCACCGCAATGACACACTGCATCATTCCTGAGACGAAGAACACAATCACAGCAAAGCTGTCAAATAATCATCTATTGATTATACATTTGCTAAACTTGAATCTTAAGACAAGACCCTATAGGTGAATAGGGCGAATTTGAACTAATAGATATCATCAAACTTTAACCAAGCGATTAATCACAGCACATTAAGAATTTAAATTTTGTATTGCACGTTTTCTGAAATGTTATGTTTAAATGTGCAAATTAATAATTATTTAACTGAAAAATGTCCTGACTTGCATACATTTCCAAAACAAATTGGAACACTGGATAAAGCTAGGTTTATAAGTCTTGTTTCATTTTGTTGCCATCATGGATTTCTTTTTTATCACTCCATGAATCGTAAAATACTGTAATAGGCAGAAAAAACATATTTTCACCATGTTTTTAGGAATAATATTAGGCATGATATTATGGTCAAGCTACACTTCAGAATATAAATAGGAATACAACGTATCTGTAAAGTTTGGTGTAAGTGCTAGTGAAAAGGAGAAAACAACTCATTTTGAGAAAACAATGTCACGAATCATAAGTCGTCTTAAATCATTCAGAAACAGATGAATGTTCTAGCCCACCTGATTTATCCTTCTGGATCGCTCGGTCCTCAAAATATCGAAACATTACTTGAAACCGATCAGAATCCAGTGAGCGTAACACCCTGAGAAGACACAAGCGGTAATGTTCAAGCAAAGAAATACACCGGTCTATAACAGACCAGCATTTACTCACATACCTCATGTATTCCAGTCGGTAAACGGACAGCAGGTAGGTGGACATGGCAAAGTCCAGTTTATTGATGAGCGCAGCGACCTCCGGCGGAGGATCCAGCAGGTTAATGATGGTGCCTCTCAAATCATTCAGCTCAGCCTAGAAACACAACACATACAGTTCAGTTCACAGGGTGAAACTGTGATGCACAATTTCATCGATCATGTTGGACAAGACAATTCATAATCAGTAACATTATCAATTTGCCTGCACTCACAATATCAGATGAGAACACAATTTGAACCAAATTGAGTTGGATATCATGGAAGCCCATTTCTGCCACAGGATAAAAAAAAAAATGCATTAAAAATGTATTTCTTACTTTTTTTTCCTCGCAATTTTGAAGATTTCCTCATATAAACTATCAGGGCTATATAAACTAGGGCTGCCCCCAAATAAAGATTTTTATAGTTGACTAAACGTTTATATTTAATCATTTAAAGTAACTAAATATATACTGGGGGGTAACTAAACCATAATGAGCCTTTAATATCTAGCCTATTTTGAGCTTAAGCACATACATAAAGCTTGCCAAAAAGCACCACAAATGTAATGACTATGTGTTGGGAAAAATAGCAAGAAGATATTTTAAATATTAATTAATAAACTAGTGGTTTCTAAGTCAGTGTCGGCTGCAAAGATGAAGTGGATGCTGATTTGCCATCTCCGCAGTACAGTGGATACACCTTCAGAGAGACATGCACCTTTAATATTGATCACATAATCAGAGAGTATTTGTTTTCTCTTTGAATTGGTTCATTTTAAAGTAGACATTTCAAGCTTTCTGTAGATATATTTCTCAAGTAGCCTATATGCTGAGTTGCGCCATGCCATGTCATTTAATAGCGTGCTAATAGCTTCCACACTCCGTACAAAGACGTGGATATGCACCGTGTAAAGTTGTTACTACTTACATGTTTCAATGATAAGCATGAATGATTGGTTTGGATTTCTTACACTATATACTTTTATTACATCAAGGACCAGCCGTTAAAGGTGGGGTAAGCGATTTCTGGAAGCCAATGTTGATATTTGAAATCCCCAAAACAAACACGCCCCTACCCCAAAAGGGTCTCGCCCCACACATACGTAGCCCACGCAACCCAGGCAACGATTAGTTCTGTGAAACAAAGCAAAACCAATGTTACACCGTGTCTACACCGGACGCGAGCGACGCAACAAAATACTATAGAAGTCATTATAATCAGTGATGCTGTCTACACTGGATGGTGTGTGCCGCGACAAACCTCCGACAGAGAACTGCTGCCGCGTTCTATTTATGACGTGCTGACACAAATTTCAAATGATTTTCAACGGTCGCTTTATCGCGTCCAGTGTAGGCAGACTTTACCTGTTGCGGCGCGTCCGGTGTAGACAAGGTGTTATTAACCTATCGAGGAAAACCAAAGCAACCTCGGCGTCCAATCGCAGGCCTTCCGCTCCTTGAGTTCTCTCCAGCGTGGAAAGCTGATCCGATATTTACATGGGTCCTACTTCTTGCTTTATCGTTCCGCAGACGTTTTCCTCTTTTGTTTTTAATCCGCCATCTCTCTTTCTGTCGCTCAGCTCGGCTCCTCTGCATCATGAGTAGACACACCCCTTACTGCTGATTGGCTACAAGTTTGTTTTGGTATTCGGCCCCGAGTTTTCTAAAGCGTTTTTGAAAAATTACATACCCCACCTTTAAAGATCTGTCCATCACCAACAAGGACAGTTTTTTTTCCTGCAACTAACCAACTAATAAAACTTCAGACGACTAAGCCTCTTCTTGTTGACTAACGTTTAGTCACCTGTTAGGGGGCAGCCGTAATATAAACTCATAATTCTAAGAAATGTCAGAATTTTGGGATGTAAACTCGCAATTGCTATAAAAAAGTCAAAATTATGAGATATAAAGTTGCAATTACCTTTTTTATTTTTTATTTTGTGACGGAACCAAAAAACTAGAAATGCGAAATGTAAACTCAGAATTCGGAGGAAAAACGTCAGAATTGCAATAGATTCTGCAATAAAAGCAAAATCGTGAGCTGTAAATTCAGAATTGTGAGGGAAAAAAATCTGAATTCTGAGTTTATATCCCATACTTGCGATTTTTTGCGAGATAAAAAGTCGCAATTACCTTTTTCATTTTTTTATTTGATGGTGGAAATGGGCTTCCATAGGATAATGACACTATTGTCTTCTGTATAGCTGCTTTATAGTTTAACTGAGTTTGCTTCATAATTGATAAAAATTTTGCAACATTAACACCGTTTTTTTCCTGTTTATCACTGTGAAGCTGCTTTGAAACTATCTGTATTGTATAAATCGCTATAAGAAAAAAATATGACGACCAAAATTTTCTGTCTGATTTGGTGAAGCAGGGAACAATCCGTCTTTTATATCAAGAATCAAACTGATTCAGCTGTACCGAAGTGACCGTATCATTCTTCAAGGCAGAGTTATACTGCAGTTCTGAGCGCAGCGGTTCTCCGCTTGGGAACGTCAGCAGGGGGGATTTGGTTGCGATCTCACACACTCCCTCATACCACTCCTCTGGCCACAAACCTGAATATGAAACATGACAAAATCAATCAATATTCAGATCAATATTCAGACCTACAAATTGGATGGCTTATGCTAATCTTTTATTTAATATTGGGTTATTTTTATAATAGAAATAGTAGCAGTATTATTACAGAGCTTCCTTCTGTCATACATAACTACGATTAGGTATTTTTAACCGGTAGTCATTTTTATCAAAAGTAATAACGTATTGTTCAATCTTAACAGCTACAAAATATACGTTGACTTATATAAGTGATTTATAAATGACAATTATCTGACCTGAGCCCTCAACAGCAAAGCCCATCACCACCGAATACAGCCAGAAATCTCTGAACAGCTTCTGCAGTCTCGGTTTGGCCTCTTTTATCGGCGGCAAACGTCTGGTCAGCTATACAATAAAAAGCACATAGATGAAATTATGAACAGCTTGATACAATCAGGTTTTAAGCAAAATGATTATATGTGGAAAGTAAAATAAAGTAACATTTAATTCAAAATTTGTGCACCAAAACAGACTGATTTTGTGAATTTTACTCCAGTAAGAATTAAAAAAACGTTGCATTTATTTGATTAAAAATACAGTAAAAACAGGCATATTTTAAAATGTTATTTTCTATTTTAATACATTTTAAAAATGTAATTTATTCCCATGATGACAATGCTGAATTTATAGCAGCCATAAACAAAATTAACAAATTATTGCTATTTAGTTACAGGAATAAATTACATTTAAGAAGTAACATAGAAAACAGTTTTAGATTGTAATAATATTTCACAATATTACAGTTTTTTGCAGCCCTGGTAATAAAGTTAAAAAATATTGTGGGGCACAGTAAAAAACAAACTTAGCAAACAAAACTTTTTTCTTTTTTTTTTTTAAATTTCATTCATATAGATTTATGGTTCAATAAAAAAGTTGGTTAAAAGTAAAACAGTAACTATAAAAGTTTCATCTTTATTAATTCAACTAATTATTAATTTCTAAATCATGAACTGAATATTAACAGAACAATTTTTGTGTCACATTTGCAGACATGCCATTCTCTTACCACAGCAATGACAGGAATGAGAACTCCTAAATTACCAGCGCTGCTGGACGCCTGAGGAAAAACGAACATAAGAATCATTCAAAAGCTGAAACACTACATTACTCAAATACTCCATTTGTGAGCCAGGACCACAAAACCAGTCATAAGTAGCATGGGTATATTTGTAGTAGTAGCCAACAATACAATGGGTCAAAATGATCGATTTTACTTTTATGCCAAAATTCATTAGGATGTTAAGTAAAGATCATTTTCCATGAAGATATTTTGTAAATTTCCTACCGTAAATATATAAGAACATAATTTTTGATTAGTAATATGCATTGCTAAGGACATCATTTGGACAACTTTGAAGGCGATTTTCTCAATATTTAGATTTTTTTTTCAAATAGCTGTATCTCGGCCAAATATTGTCCTATCCTAACAAACCATACATCAATGGAAAGCTTATTTATTCAGCTTTCAGATAATGTATAAATCTCAATTTAAAAAAAAATGACCTTTATGACTGGTTTTGTGGTCCAGAGTCAAATTTTAGCTAGAATGCTTTCCACTGAATGCTTTGGACAAACCCTATTACAGCACTGACACTACTGATCTTCTCTGAATTCAAAAAATCCTTGCTGTTGCAACTTTTAGCAGACCACACTGCATTTCAACGATTCCTCTTTAATCATTATATAACATTTACAATGTCTCATATAATGAATGCTAGATGTGCTGTACTTTGCATGCTTGTCCTACAATGAAGTAGAGAAATAACAATACACGACTGTAATGTGAAGGTTCGGTACCTTGAGGGCCGGGCCCTTCTCACTGGCTCTTTCACTGGCTCGTTTCCCCTCCAGCCCCAGCTGTACGAACAGCTCCAGCAGATTCACCAGCAGCTCATCCACCATCTGCTCTGTCTGCAGGTTTGCTGCGATGTTGGCCAGAGCGTTGATCACGGCCAGAGAACAGTGTCTGCATAAACATGACAAAACTCAGCTAACTGACAAGATAAAGATCCAATTGACGAAATGAAACAGAACAGTTTTATTATATATATGTATATATATAGTGCCGTGAAAAGGTGGCACAACCAGTTATTAGATTTAGGGGGCAATTACTTTCACATAGGGGCAGGCAGGTTTGGACAGATTTTTTCCCTTAATAAATGAAATCATTATTTCAAAACTGCATTTTGTATTTACTCGGGTTATCTTTGTGTAATATTAAAATTTGTTTGATGATCTGAATCATTCAAGTGAGACAAATCCGCAAAAAATGAAAAAACAAAACAAAAAAACAGTAACTTTTTCACACCACTCTATACACATACATACATATATCTTCATGTGTATGTAGTCCATAATACAATATATAATAGTTATTTTTTTATGTTTTTAAGCAAAGTCTCTTTACTGTTCACCAAGGCTGCATTTATTTGATTAGTAAAAACAGTAACATTGTTAAATACTATTATAATTTAAAATAACTGTTTTCTATTTATATATAATTTATATGTAATTTAAAATGTAATATATTCCTCTGATGACATCATAGTCATAAATAAAATAACATATTAAAATCTAAAACTATATTATACAATATTAATGTTACTTTAGCCTTGGTGAGCATAACATACTACTTAAAATAAATAATTAAACAAAATAGAATATTATTATTATAATTATATTTAATATTATTTGTTTGGTTTATTGTGTTTATTCTGTATATTAAACTGATTTAATAATAATAATAATAATAATAATAATAATAATAATATTATTATTATTATTATTAGATTTTGTTGCTTATGTTGTTTTTACATTGATCACTTGGCAAGTAAATTACGGCAAGAAAAATTCATTTAAAAAATGTGACATTTCTGAGTGAAACAGAATATTCAGGATAATAAGGGCAGAGCTTGATTTTCTCTAGTGGGATTAATATGATTTTTCTCCATCCACATGCCCTTGGTAACATCAGCAGAAAGGAAAAGTCTTCAAGCCTAAAAAAAATCCACTGTAAATCATCACCTGTATCCATGATCCTTGTAGTCTTTGGTGGAGTAAACCATCGAGCTGGCCTTCACACTAATCTGCTGGAACAAGTTCCAAACTTCCTGATAAATGTATTGCTGTGGGAGACAAACAGACAGAAGATATTTGCACCAGCAGGCGATCAAAAGAATCCCTGTGACAGAAGACGGAAGTGCTGGCGTACGTTTCCTGTGATGACCATACAGCCCAACTGATCTATGATGAGGACGTCGAGCTGGGACGGAGGCTGGCAGAACTTCTGCTGCAGGATCTGTAGGATGGGCTCCATCACGCGGGGAGTGTCTCTCAGAGCCACGGCGATGTGCCCTAATGCTCGAATGGTGTGATCGGGGATGAGGTGGGCGTCCCTGCAGGAGAGGGACACAAATAACCTTTTAGGGATTCCCTTAAAAATAATAAAATGTCTGATTTTCTTAAATTCCACTTGAGAGATTCAGAATAAGAAGGAAAGACTTTTAACTATTTAATGACCAATAAGAATTAATTTTGGATCAAGATACATGATATGCAATTTATTGTCAGATTTCGATAACATACTTGTCATTTTCCTGCGAGATGTAAAGACGGTTGGAAAGACTGGCTAGGAAAGCCTCAACGATGACTGAGTCCATGGACAACCCTGCTTTTAAACACCTGGAATGACAAAAAAAGTCCCTTATTAGTGACTAGTAACTTATTAGAACTGTGGTGAACTATATGAAAAACTGCAAAGTCATACTATAGACTGTTAAAGTTAAAGTTATAGCCTGAATCCCAACTCACATACTTCTACTAAGCACTTAAAATATTTACCATCATGATGATGGTAAAGTATGTACACTACCGTACAAAAGATTTCTTAATGTCTTTGAAATAAGTCTCTTCTGCTCATCAAGGCTGCATTTAACACAGTAAAATCAGTAAAACTGTGAAATATTGTTACAATTTAAAATAACTATTTTCCATACGAATTGTTTTTAAAAGAAATTTACTGCCGTGATCAAAGCTGAATTTTCAGCATCATTAATTACAGTCTTCAGTGTCACATGATCCTTCAGAAATCATTCCAATATGCTGATTTTCTGCTCAAGACATACTTTTAGCATACTTTAAACATACTATGATTTGGAAAACACTACTCTGAAACTCATATATTGTATAGGACAGATACTATGTAAATTATGCATTAGAACGAGGTATAACTTTCACCGGAAAATATTTTCATAGGTATAAATGAGGTTTACCTGCATATATTGTCGATGGAAATGTCTCGGAGCTGCTCATACATGGATGGCTGGCTCTTCCTACTGGAGTGAGAACTGAAGGTGGACTGGGAATGTTCATTGGTCACATGGATCTTGATCTCTCCTGTTCCTGTTAAGTGAGAAATGGAGTTGGACTACTTGCACCGTTTCAAATGTTTTTACTTCTTAAAGGAATAGTTCACCTAATGAAGATTTACTGAGATCTGAGATGTAGAGGAGTTTGTTTCTTCATCAGATTTGGAGAAATGTTGCATTATATCACTTCCTCACCAATGGATGCTCTGCAGTGAATGGGTGCCGTCAGAATCAGAGTCCAAACAGCTGATTAAAACATCACAATAATCCACACCACACCACTCCGGTCCATCAATTAACATCATGTGAAGTGAAAAGCTGCATGTTTGTAAGAAACAAATCCATCATTAAGACCCTTTTAACTTCAAACCATTGCTTCTGGCTAAAATACGAGTCCGCTATCCATAATATCACTTTCTCCAGTGAAAAAGTCGTCTCATCTGAATCAAGAGAGAAATATGCACAGATCAAGCACCGTTTAGAAGTGAAAACAGTCCAAAAAAGCTCTAAACAAATATGTGGGTGGATTTTGATGTGAGAGAATGGGAGACTTTTTCACTGAAGCGTTATTATGGATTATGGATTATGACCAGAAGCAACGGTTTGAAATTAAAACGTCGTAATGATGGATTTGTATTTACAACCAGCTTTTCACTCCACAAGACATTCATTCATAGACTGGAGTGGTGTGAATTACTTGTGGATTACTGTGATGTTTTTCTCAGCTGTTTGGACTCTCATTCTGACGGCAACCATTCACTGCAGAGGATCCAATGGTGAGACAGTGACGTTAAAGGGGTCATATAATGCTATATCCACTTTTACAAGTTGATTGTACTGAAATGTGTGTTGGCAGTGCCTGTACACAACCATCCTATAATGATAAAAATCCATCCAGTGTTTTTTTTTTTAATCTCCTAATGTTTTCCCCTGTCTCAAATCGAGCTGTTCGTCTTGTGACGTCACAAGATCGGAGGCCCCTCCCGCGATTGTTGATTGACAGGAGCGTTTCAACACAGACCCACCCTGAGCGAGCTGTCATCATAGTCCGCCATTGTTGATACGCTGCAGCAGAATGGCGTCTAAGCGATCGTGGTGTTCTGTTCTTGGGTGTAATAACTAACACAGCAGTCGTTTTGATGTTTTGTTTTCGAAGGGAATAGTCCGCCAGATCAACCTCAATTCTTTCATGTTTGCGCGAATCATTTCTCACCAGACTGCTTTATAAACGAGGGTCAGTTTAAAGCTGCTTTTGCCAAGAAGCTGCTCCTCGGTACCAACTATTCGTGTTCCTGCTGCACCTCCAGAAGAAGTGTGTTTAACGTTTTATTAACCTTTATATTAATCTTTGCTAATTGCTTGCATGTTTCACCATGAATGTGGCTAAAGTTTACACTAACTTTCATTACGTGAAATCAAGTGTACAGTACGGCATGTTTTCTATGTACGGCGTTCTCTATATAATTCATAATCCCACGTTTGTAATGAACAACCCGTTATGGTTATTGTGTTATTATAAACTGTGTATGCTGTGGTAAAGTTAACGTGGTAACAGTACATTAAGCTTACTTTTGTAGATGGTTTATAACGGTGTCTGTTGCTGATTAATAAGTAATATTATGTGCCAGTACATACAAAGATAGATCAAAGTGACATTACGTTAACCAACCATTCAGAAACGTCCTGTTCGAGCCTTAATTGTCGAACTTCTTCGGGGACATCATCTTGTTCCGTGTCCGACTCCGGTTCAAATAATTTTTTTTTTTTTTTTTTTTAACTCTGGTTCAAATTGATATGGTTGCACAGTGTCCTCAGAAACTCCCGCTGCCATTCTTCCGCCAAAAGATACCCTCAACTGTTGTCAAGGCAACACTCCACGTGTGTTGTGTCACCCCACAGAGCAGAGGGGCGGGGTGAGCAGAGCTCATGATCATTTAAAGGCACATGCACTGAAATGGAGTGCTGAACAGAGAGCTGTTTTTGACCAGGTAAAATGAGTGTTTTCTTACAATACTAAACGAGAATTTTTAATTAAAGTATATTACAAACTTTTCATTTAGACCCTAAAGAATCATATTAACTTGTACAAAAATGGCATTATATGACCCCTTTAAGGTAAATTTCTCCAAATCTGTTCTCATGAAGAAACAAACTCATCTACATCTTGGATGGCCTAAGCAGGAGTAAACATTCAGCAAATATACAAATATATGCAGCATAAATCTAGATATCAAAGATATCAAGGGGAGGATCTCACCTGTGGTGTACTGACTGTGGTACTTGTAGAGCTTCACTAGCACAGGTGAAGGCACCACTAGGAAATCTCTTAGAGACATGGTGACTGAATGAGCCACCACAGGGAAACGCTCACACAGCCGTCCGAGACCCTGTTTCATGAAACGTCATAAATGTTGTATTTTACCCCTACATGTTCAAAATGAATTTCTTTAGTGCATTTTGAGAGGGGCAGAACTCTGGACGCACCTGTAAGCAGCAGATGAGCAGAGGCATGTGAGCGATGATGACCTTACTGGACGTCTTGGACTGGAGCTTCTCGGACAGTTTTGTGCAGAGGTTTTCTGCACCTGGCCGAAACAACCCAAAAATTGAACGGTTAGAGAAGTCACATGACACATTCATGAGGCACATGACACCAGAATCCTCTGTGAGTCTCACCCTGCTCCTCTGTGACGGCCCACACCATGAGGTCCACGCAGGCGGCGTTGGCCTGGCAGCGCAGTTTGAGCGGGTTCAGCTCGCTGTGCAGATACTCCACATCATGCAGGATCCTCTGCAGCTCAGACTGACTGCTGCTGAACTGCTCCAGAACAAAGTCATGAACCTCCTTCACGAATGCCACCTGCAGGTCTGTGCACATCAAACCATCACATACCAGTAAGCCATGAGTCTCAGAGATGTTAAACATCTGTCTGAAATTTAGTGGCTTACCTGATTTGGCTAATATAGAAAAATATATTTTCTTTTTATTTATTTTCCCTAAACTTTCTATTCCAATTATCTAAACATTGAAACTCTTTTTCTACTATATATCTAAATATTTTGATGCCAGATTTTATTTGTAATAAACTGTAATTTGATTTTATTTAATTGTTGTTATAATGTTAAATGTAACTCATTAATAATAATTATGATAGCACAAAAATTTTATTTTTTTTATTTTTAATACATTATAGTTTTAGTTTATTTGTGTCAATTTACTGTTTTTTTTTTAAATTAATTTTTATTCAAGACATTAACTATTTGGTTTTATTAGTAATAAGTTACATTATATTATTTAAATTTGTTGTTTATTATATTAAATATAGTAATTAATAATACTTATAATGGCACGAAATAATTAGATTTTTATTAATAAATTGTAATTAATAAATATAAATTAATAAAAAAAATTAATAGAAATAATACAAATTATATATATATATATATATATATATATATATATATATATATATATATATATAATTTAAACAAATATAATTATAAATGATATAAATAATTTAAATGAAATTTAAATAAATATATTTATATGACAGATAATAAATGTAACAGATAGTGATATCATAATAACAACAATTAAAATGAATAACAATTAGGGCTGGGCGATATATCTCTACATACGCTTATATAAAGCATCTAAATCAGTAAAGCCGGTTCCTTGATTAGCGGTAAATCTCCATCACCTGTTTTCAAATGAAGCGGCATTTAATACACGGAGCCGTAGTTCACTGACAAGCTACGCAATATCGCGTTCATTATCGAAGGCGATTCATCTGCGATAATGAAAGCGATACTGCGTAGCTTCTCAGTGATCTACGGCTCTGTGTATTAAACGCCGCTCTATTTGAAAACAGGTGACGGAGATTTACCGCTAATCAAGGAACCGGCTTTACTGACGAGATGCGCATGCATATCGCAAGAGATATATCGCCCAGCCCTAATAACAATAAGAGGAAAAATTATTTGATTTTATTCACAATAAAATATTATTTTATTTTGTGATTTTTTAAAATAAACGTAATAGAATAAAACAAAAATATGTTTTGTTAATACTATTCAAATGTTTTTAAAAATTAAATTTATTCATTAACAATTTACCTTTCATGTAGTATAAAGTGTCCCTCAGCATTTTAAAGATGGCCACATACAGCGGATCACTGAATGTCTTATAGAACAGATTAACTGGTGCATTGACCTGTAAGAGAAAGCAAATGTCCAGAAATCAACAGTCTGTCTTTTGAACAGAACAAAGCAGAGGCATTCAAATCAAAGCAGGTACCTCCAGAACTTCAACCATAGTCTGATCCAGTGTCTTCATAAAGGATTCTGACACAAACTGCTCGACCTATCCAACAAGAGAAAGGAACCACAAAAAAGTCAAAAGAGTGAACAAAAATACATCACATACTACAGTAGCGGAAAGCATTACAGAGACTGACCATTTGCAGAAGCTGCCTCAGTAAATCCAGCGGTATATCAAACCCTTTACTGTTGCTGCCAGTGAAGAGCGGCGAGACGGAGAAGCTGGAGCTTATGGTGGAGAAATAGTAGTCGGGGTCCACAGCGCTGCCATCCGGCAGGTACGAGCCAGCTGAAGCACAAACAGAAAACCAGGTTAAGACCCATCAAACCTAGACAGCATTTCTGGGCATCAAAGGCTTGTCCAAACATGTCTACTGTACTAAAAATAATGTCTAGTAGGCAAAACTAATAGTAAAAAGTTATTCTTTTTAAAGCTACCTTCAAAATAAGGAGCAGAAGGGTCAGCAGGAGAACTGGGAGGAAGTCCGACACGTTCTGGACTGGCCTATAAAACAAAAAGAGGCCATTATTAACAAAATCACAAATGCAAGACAGAAGTATTTTATATGATTATATTTCATTTTTATATTTAAACTGTATATGATGCATTTTTTGATGTCTATATGTCTATATAAGTAACTTTAACAGCCGCTTAACAGAACTTACTTTTTTTTTTATAAACTGTTTTATTAGTATCTTTTCTTATTAAAAGTATGTATGTGATACTCTAGAGTATTATTTTATGTTTTTATTCATAGGACACTGGTTGGCATGGGTTTCTGCAGGTTTTGTGACGGCAAATTTAAGACCTTTTGAGGACCAACACAATTTAAGGAATAAACGGAAGGGGAGATGGAAGGGAAATTGTTCAATTTCTCAGAAAATAAGACTTCATATGTGACCCTGGACCACAAAACCAGTCTTAAGTCGCTGGGGTATATTTGTAGCAATAGCCAAAAATACATTATATGGGTCAAAAACATCATGTTCCATGAATATATTTTGTAAATTTCTTACCGTAAATATATCAAAATTTCATTTTTGATTAGTAATATGCATTGCTAAGAACTTCGTTTGGACAACTTTAAAGGTGATTTTCTCAATATTTAGATTTTTTTGCACCCTCAGATTCCAGATTTTCAAATAGTTGTAATAACAAACCATATATCAATGGAAAGCTAATTTATTCAGCTTTCAGATTTTGAAAAATTGACACTTAAGACTGGTTTTGTGGTCCAGGGTCACATATCTTCTTTTAGCATCTCAAGTAAATGTATCTTGATTTAAGAATGTTTAGATATTTGTACTAGACAACAAGACAAAAATACTGAGGAAGATATTTTTTGCAGTGTATGTACCATGACTTTATGAATTTAAGACTTTCTGCTCTGGTTTAATACATTTTTATGCCTCAATTTGTGGATGGGCAAATTAAGACTTTTTAAAAACACAGAAACACTGCATTTCTGATCGCTGCGCTCTCATTTTAAAGATGCGGACGCCCTCTGCTGGTAAAAGGAGAAAAAGCAGTTGGTACCTGTTGTGAGATGCTGGAAACGCTGCTGGTTTTACAGCGTAAAGTGTCGCTCTGGCAGACGGTGAGGAGCGAGCTGGGTAGGATGGAGCGGAAATCGTTAAAGGATCGTCGTCGGGTCACTTCCGCCCCGTCTCCTGCACCCAAGGGCTGAGGACTGACCCGTGGGAAGACTTTGGACAGCAGCGGCTCCTCTGTGTTGCTGTAGCGGCCAAACGCTCGCACCACGCCAAGCAGACAGGGCACTGTGTATTTACACAGGTATTCTGGGTAGGAAAATCAGAAGAGAGATCAAAATTGACCCTCTTTATTTATTCATTTAAATTTATTCTGACTAAATGTAGCTGGTCGCATTGTGCTCGTTTATTATATATTCTAAAATATAGATTATATCATTAGAAATATAAATTATATATACACCATCAGTCAAATGTCTGGAATAATTAAGATTTTTAATGTTTTTGAAAGTCTCTTCTGTTCACCAAGGCTATATTAATATTGTGAAAATATAGTAATATTGTGAAATATTATTACAATTTGAAATAACTGTTTTCTATTTGAATTTCCTGTAAAATATAATTAAAACCTGTGATATAAAGCTGAATTTACGTGTCACATGATCCTCCAGAAATCATTCTATTATGCTGATTTGCTGCTCAATTTATTGATTATTATTTGTAATAATAATAATAATAATAATAATAATTATTATTAGTTAAATATTAATAATTATAATAAACTGTTATTTTAAATTGCTATAATATTTCACAACATCATTTTAAAACTGTATTCTATTTTTTTTAATCTTTGAAAAACATTTTTATCAAATTAAATCTAGATAGATAAAATAAAATGCCATCCTTCATTACTGACCTGCCTCACATTATGAAAGTTATGAATTTCTAATAAACAAGGTATTCAGAGTAGGAAGAAAACACTGACCTTTATCTTGGCCTTCGATGTTCTGACACATTTCCTGTAGCACCTGCATGAGGTTCATTACAGCCTCCAAAATCTGAAAGAGATTTGAGAGGAAACTAAATATATCAGTGTAGACCTCAGTCAGCATAATTAATGTGACATGAATGAATATGAAGCTGTGAGAGACATTGTATTGTTGTATTCCCAGGTGTCATCAGCTCAGCCAGTGACAGAATACAAACTATTAAACTTGTTTTTGTTAAGTCAAATAAAAATGACATCTCTGAATACAATCAATTCATCTGTGGTGAGAAATTAAACTTCTCTTTCTGCAAAATCAGTATAAAGATAATAATCAGAAGAACACTGACAGAAACAAGGACCTAGGCACTTATGACAACGGACTTGGTTGAAAACTGAAAAGCAGATTCATTCAGATTAGCAAAGTAAACAACAACAAGCAAAAGCATCATGAACACACCTGGATTCGCATGGATTCGTCCATCTGAGCAACGTCCGAGAGCATGGTCACCAAACAGAAGGAGAAATTCTCCGCAACGGGAAGCGCTTCTGAAAACACAAAGATGAGAGACATGTAAGATCAGGAACAACTGAGAATGTAATCAGGAAATGTAATAAAAAGACCAAAATATCTTTTTATACCTCGTCCTTTTCTCTCTGAGCTCTCCTCGATCCATTGCACCCTGGGTAATCCTTTCAGCAAACCCAACAAGTACGGGACAATAGCGTCCTTGTGCTGGAGGAGCAAATAAACATACAATTCATTACTACAGACCATTATTGCTCATTAACACCATGAATGAATTCACTTTGATTAACATAACACTACTAAACTTCATTAGTTTGATTTTATTTTTATTGTAAAGCACTTTGTGACGACTCCTTGTCTGTGAAAGGTGCTATATCAATACATTTTACTTACACTATAGTAGTACTACATTGACATTTTTTTTTAAATTCCTTTAATCAATGAAGCTGAGGAGAGCGACTGTGTTAAAACCAGTACCTGCAGCTCAGACTCCACCAGGAAGATGCCGAGGGCGATCACAGCATCTCTTCTCCGCTCATCCAGCTGGAAAACACCACGGATGTCCACGGGACACATGCATTGTAGCTTCTGGACCTATATTACACAAATACGCAAATGTATTTAAACGTGTCATCTTCATCATTCAGAAGCAGTGAGAGCCAGCGTGCCATTTGTCTTTAATTTGTATAAATATCTAATCATGCATTTTGTGTGTCAAACTACCAAGTTGAACATGACACCATTAGGGTTAAATGTGACCACAAAACCAGTCATAAGGGTCAATTTTTCAAATTGAGATTTATATATCATCTGAAAGCTGAATAAATAAGCTTTCCATTGATGTATGGTTTGTTATGATAATATTACAAATAGATACAACTATCTGAATATCTGGAATCTGAGGGTGTAAAAAAATCAAAATACTGAGAAAATCGCCTTTAAAGTTGTCCAAATGAAGTTCGTAGCAATGCATATTACTAATCAAAAATTAAGTTTTAATATATTTACGATAGGAAATTTACAAAATATCTTCATGGAACATGATCTTTACTTAATATCCTAATGATTTTTGGCATAAAAGAAAAATCGATAATTTTGACCCATTCAATGTATTTTTGGCTATTGCTACAAATATACCCCAGCGACTTAAGACTGCTTTTGTGCTCCAGGATCACATATTACTGTTTACTAAAACTATTAAAACATTTTTGTTCATTAAAATAAAGGCAAAATTGAATAAAACATAAATATGAGATGAAAAAAAAAACTAACTAGAAATAAATAAAAAAATAAAACTGGAATTTAAAAAAATAAAACAAAACCTAAATCATTTTATATATATATATATATATATATATATATTATATATAAACCCAAACTAATAAAGAGACAAAAGCACATAAAATTAATAAAAACTAAACTAAAATAAATTAAAGCTGAAAATATAAAAATAAAAGCTAATTCAAAACATTAATAAAAAAATAATAATAGCATATAAATAATACTAAAATAACACTGGACACCACTCAATAATACAACAGGTGCATACACATCATAAAAATGATGCAAGATTATGTACAGAAGTTCACCAGTGTGTAAGGAAGTTTATAACATACTTCCCTTTAAAACAGACTAGTATAGATCAAGCCTTTTTCTGTTTTCAGGTAAACATGTACACTTCAGAATTATAATTTATTATTATTTTAAATCATTCCTTCTGAAGCAATAAGGGTCAAATAATGTCATGTAGCCAAAAAGGTCCCAGAAAACAGCATAAATAGAGAATCTCACATGCAAAACTGACTTTAGGACACCAGCGTGTCACATACTTGGTTTTAATGAGAACACCTTTGAAAAGATTTACTAAGGCTCAGAAAATGTTTTGTTCTCAGAGTCACAATGACTTTTCTACAGAGATCTGCCCTTGAAACACCTGGTTTTTCATGTCCTGTCAAACAGTAATAACAAAACAGCACTGTAATGTGTCAGGGAGGGTTAATGCATACTTTACAACTCTGAGCTATAAATGACCACAAAAAGAGCAATTACTAAAACTAAATTACTAAATGTATAAATCAATAAACAGTTGACCAAATCTGAAATACTGTATAAATGTGGTTTAATTTGTGTTTTGAATTATCTAAAAGTACACATTTCACTGACAAAGAAATTCTGTATTTTACTATTAGAACATTTATTATTATTATTATTAAATTGACAGTTTTATGCTGTCACTGATTATTTCCTATAACTGTATTGGAAGTGTAACAGATCAGTAAAGCATTTAAAATAAGCAATGATATAAGTGATTATTAAATTGAATTCTAGTTTCAACGTATATAGATAATTATACGTGGGTACTAATTACTAACGTAAATATCCCTTCAACCCTTAAATGTGCAGGTTGATGAGAAAGAACGTAAAACTAGCAAAGCAATGACTGTATAAACCAATGTCAGTCGATTTGAATGGCTGGTCTTTAATATTTGGATATACATGTTAACAAAGGGTATATAAATAAGAGAGGACGTCAGATATTTGATTAAACTTCGATTTGTTTTGGTTGTGTTAGCTGTTAGCTTCAGATGCTAATAGGAAGTAAAACTCTCACCTTGTCAAGCGGAGCGGGTCGATGAGCAGCCAGAGAACGCGCGAGAGACAGAACAGTATTAAAATAAAAACCTCGCGACGTCCCTTTCAAAGACATTATTCATTTAATATTAAAACAAACAAATATCTACATCTTAAAATGAAATGTTCGCCAGTGACAGCAGATGAGAGCTGCGACTACGGAAAGCCCGAGCGCACATTTTACAAGGTCACTGCAGCATTTAAGCGTTCGCTTTTTGTGCTTCTCTTACTTCAATATACAACAATAATTCACCTACAGTAAGACTGGCTACAATGTTTTAATAAATTGAAATAAATTAAATGTTAACTGAAATAAAGTAAAATATTAAAAAACGACACAGATAGGCAATTTAAAAATCTAATGATGACAATACAGTTTTGCAATGTACTCACAATTTTGGTCAGATTTATTTTTTATTTTTTTAATTTTCTCATTTTGTAAGTGACCTTTCTTTCTGTTTTAAAGATGTTTTCCTTTGGATTGTTTGACTACTCAAAAGAGAATATAGGAAAATATAACTTAATTTGTGTTTCATGCTAGCTAAATTTCACATAGGCCTACATAACACATAAATAAAATTTAAAAAAGCTGGCTCTATAACTCTCTTTTCTTTATTCAAAGTTGATCTAGACAAGTATATGGAACTATCTAAAGCTCTGTTAATCCTAAAGCAGTCAAATGTATCTCTAGTCTATATTCATCCTATGTGTCCTCTCAGGTGCAAATTGATTACTTTTTTAAAAACCTGGCAACACATTTGTTTGTGTATACTTCTTTCTTTTTTCATTGTTCTGTTTTTATAAACCGTACTACCTTGATGTTTTGTACCATTTTAAAAAAATCAGACGAGATTCGCAATCGCGCTCCGAGTCCCGATCTTAATCAATCAATCAATGAATAAATAAAACAGACTCATTTATCCAGCCAGCATAATTTATTCTGAATTAAAACATGAACTGAAGGCACATTATTTTTCATTAGCATGACAATTAATGCATATTTTTGGAATGCATTCTGATAACTTTCACAGAAACACAACAATAAAATCCTATGTTTATTCCCACTGTTGTTTCCTGGCCCAACATGGGTCGCCTATGCCTTACTGTTGACAAAGTCAAATAAACACTAGATCAAGATTGGGCTGCAACACGGGATCGTTTAGACATATGGCATTACAGTATATCTAAAACGTGTGTAAAGAGTCAAGAACCACAGGCACAAATGATCATTTTGAGAGTCAAACCTCTTCAAGACTGTACATTCAAGACTGTTACTCTCCCACGTGAAGGCAAAATACAAGTTATTTAGTATTTCTAAACTCTAAAACAGTTGCATACTACAAATTAAGCCACTCGAGTTCTCTGGTCTGCTGTGAAAAACAAGCCAGTTTTGAAAACAATGCTGAAAAGTGAATATTCGCTTTATACCATGTCTGTTACACGTCAGTCTGCAGTATAATCCTAGGCTGAATATGCTGAATATTTCACCTCTGTTGTCAGTTTTTACAGATTTGTGCGAGCATCTTGAGGTAGGAGAGCAGAAGGAGAAGAGGAACAGAAAAACAAGCACGCTGAATCGTCTTTAAGGCATGGACTGATCCACGATCAGCTTTTTTTTTTTAGAGGCTCTGGCCAGATCCGTTGACCTTTTTCATATCATTTACAACATTCAACTCATGTTAAAGAAGTAAACATTGTATTTAAGCCATCTGGCTCTTTGGTGACGCTCGCTTGGGTGAAACAACACTGTTCAGTTTTTAAATGCACAGCATGTGTTGTGGTGTTGATTTCAGAGATCGTGTATGTCACTGTTCTTATGCTATACTGTTACAGCAGGGTTTAATTATACACAAATCGTGGAAATGATTTAATGTAAACAAGCAGAATTACAAAAAAATAGATTATATGATGTATATTAATATAGGCACTTAAAATAATCACTAAACCTGGATTACTACCAAATGTCAAAGTGCATGTATCGTATGTACCACTAATACTTGTCAAAAGTTATGATTTTTAAATCTTTTTAATGAAGTCTCTCACCAAGGCTGCATTTATTTGATCAAAAATGCAGTAAAACAGTAATATTGTGAAATATTATTATAATTTGAAATAACCATTTTCTATGTGAATATATGTTAAAATGTAATTGATTGCTGTGATCAAAGCTGAATTTTCAGCATCATTACTCCAGTCTTCAGTGTCACACGATCCTTCAGAAATCATTCTAACACGCTGATTTGCCGCTCAAATTGTATTACAATTTCCCTGTATTTTTGAGCTTATAAATGCAGCCTTTGTGAGCAGAAGAGACTTCATTAAAAACATTTAGAAATTTGAGTTTGACAAGTACTGTATAGGGTATAAAACACATTTTTATCTCATAATTAAAAGCTTTGGTGATTTTTTTAGATGAGGTTAATTTATGCATTTTAGACTACAAGTTAAGATTTTTCTAAAATACATATTCTGTTTCTTAAGTTGCACGGTGTTCAGATTAGGCCCTCAGCACTTAGTATATAATCACGCGTGAGGAAAACAAAATTAAAATACATACAGTGGAAACATATAATATTTGCTGGTAAATTGCACTTTAGAAAATAATATTGTTAAAACTATAATGTTTAAAAAATAAAATAAAATTTGAGCGAGTCTCCCTAAAGATGTTATTTTCCATAAAAAACTTTTTTTTTAAAAGTCTAATATTTAAATTGGTCTTTGGGGTAAAAACTAGTTTTCAAGTATTTGTTATCTTTCTCACATTAGTTGGGAAAATCTCTCTCTCTGTTGATTAAATGATGGTAATTAAGCACATTCCAGTGACTTTCTGTGTCGTCTGCCGTTGGCAGCTATTTTGGCCGCTGAGTAAAGGCTCTCTGTTGTCACACCGGTATGATGTCATGAAGGCCAGACTCCGCCCATCAGCGCCACGCCTCCATTAATCCGTCTTCCACACCTTGTTAAGAACTTTTACCACTTCCTCGTAGATTATGAACACTATAGCCACGTCCATACAGACCCGGCCTAACCTGGGCACGGTGCCTTTGTAGAATCTACAGGAGAGAGAGAAAACCAAGTGAAAACCTTTCATATGCATTACAGTAATGAGAATTTGGTGAGAGTATATGCTGAAAACAATGTCAAAAATGTGTTCGTCTTCATGAAAAATAGAATTTCAAACTTTGTTCTTTTGATTTGGGGGTAAATTGTGAGCCCAGATATTTCCATGAACACTTACAAAAATGTAAGGAACTAACCAGGTTGAAATTGAGGTTCTACAATGAGTTCAACTGAAATAAATAAAATTATTATTATATATTAATAGAAATAAATATATATATTTCTAGCTTTAACTTTATTTCAGTTTTACTCATTTTACAACTTTAATTTTTTTAGAACTAATAAAAATAATTAAAGCACATAAAATTACTATAACATAAACTAAAATAAAATGTGAATAAAATTTGTAATGGTCTTATAAATACCTGTTTTTATTGAAAATATAACTTCTTTTTTAATGACAAAACATTTCATTTTAATTTTAGTTTAAATTTGAGCAATTTTATTATGTGCTTTCATCATTTTTATTACATGCTTGCTTACAGAGCTGGTCCGTATTTAAAATTAAAACTATTATTGATCATTTTCTGTAATTGAAATAAAATAAAAAATAACTATTATGAAAATATTATGAAGTTTAAACTGAAAAACTTAAAAAATAAAAAACTTATAATTAACTGATATAAGCTGAAGCTGAAGTTCTAAAATTACTAATACTAAAACTGAAATAAAAATACATTTAAGCTAGAAAAATAAAAAGTAAAATAAACAAAATTACTAAAACTTAAATTAGAATACAATGAGAAAATTTTGTCATTTAAAATAATGTCGAAAATTTACAAAGGTCTTAGAAACAGTGTTTTTATAAAAAAAAAAAAAGTTTTTTTTTCTATTAATTTTGGGGTAAATAATGATTGAAAAGTTTTCATGAGATTCACCCAGAAATATCTCCATCAGGTACTTTGTACTGGTGTCATGTTTACTTACGCAGCCGGTCCTTCGTGTTTCATGATTTTGATGGCGCAGTCAACTGTGTTCTTATATTTGTGAGCTTCCAATCCCTGAAAACATCATAAAAAACAATATTCAACTGTCCTGTTACTACAGTCTTGCTTTCTGCTTGACAGTGGAAATGCTTATTACACACCTGCATTCTCGTTTTGATCACATCCAGCGGTGTATTTCCAAACACGCTTGCGGCTCCAGCAATGGCTCCAAACACTCCGGTCACAAAGGGGTTAATAGTCTTATTGGGGTTATCGCCTAGTTTTAGAGTGAACACAGTGAATCACTGTAGCCACACTGTTTGATCAGCACACAAAGTTCTTATATAATGATAATTATAGATTGTGTTTCACACCTTTGTACCAGTTTCTGAGAGCGGTCATTACGTAGAATCGGATGGCCTGGTTTGAGCCCTGCTTCAGTACTGTTGCGGTCAGTCCTTGATAGGTTCCTTTGAGTCCTGTGAAAACAGAAGTGATCCGTTTAAACTCTATATAATGTTTTCATTCTACTCTAATGAAAGGGTTGCGGTAGTTTGCAACTTTAATAGCTGATTAGATCAGAAGTTGTTTAGAGTGCGATGGTCACATGGACTGTCGCATCACATGATGCTCATGTGAGATCATACTGTACGAAACAATTTATTATATGAAAATTTAATAAAGTTAATAAAAAAAAACTAAAACCAATTATTAATATTTTAAGTCATTTAAATAAAGCTGAAATGAAATAAAATATAAATATTAGATGAAAAACTTTAAAACATAAAAAAAATAGAAATGTTGCCTTGGCAAGTGAAAAACAAGTTTGTAAGTTTGTTTAAGCATTAAACTGACTAACATTAAAACTGAATTAAAAATAAAGCTACAAAGAAATGATAAAAGCACAAAAAGTTACTAAAACTTTCACTAAAATTAAAAAGAAAACAGAAAATATTAAAATAAAACCTAATCCATAATAATAACACATACTATAATACATAAATAATACTAAAATAACATTTTGTAAATTTATGATATACATATACTATAATATACACTAATTAAATAGTAAAAATAAAGTGTAGAAAGCAGCCAAAAATGTGCATAAAATTAAATTAACTAAAAAATTATTATTACTATTAGTTGTTATGAATATTTTGAATCAGTTTTTTTTTCATTTTCATTTTAATTAAAGTTAATTTTAGTAATTTTGTTGTGTTTTTATCATTTTTAGTAGTTTTATACATATGTCTATATCACTTTATTAATGTTTTAGTTTTAGTGACTTTAGTACATCAAATTAAAGCAAATTAAAGTAAGAAATGTTGCCTTGACAACAGGCTGGAATAAAAAGTTTTTTTAAATATTTTATTTCAATCAAAGTTTATTTTATTTGAACAAATGATTTTTATTTTTTTTATGTTTTAATTTTAGTTTGAGTTAACTATAATAACCGTGTTATTTATCACTGTTCAGATGTATGGTTGTAAGTGTGTTTGGTCTCCAGGCGGTGGCGCTGGAGACTAAACGATCCACCATCCACATGTACCTTGTGTTCTGATTATTTCCCTCACACCATGGAAAAATCCTCTGTACTTTGGGTTCGCTGAGGTCTGATCGTGAATGAATTTGACCTGAAATTGAAGGAAAACATTATATATTATATCAACCAGAAATCCCTTCATAATGGTTATACCTCGCATGTATTTCACAGATATGTGTATAATGCATTAAAAGCTGCAATGTAAGCTATATGCCTCCTGAGTGTATGTTAATAAATCAGTATATTCTTGTCTGATGGTCTGCTTACATAACTGATGAAGCACAGGCAAACTGTACTACTTTTTGCATTAGTATGGAATTTCTTATACTGCGTCTAGACATCGAGTGAGCAATGCAATGTGACTGAAGTCAAATGTTGCACTGCTCACTCTCAGTGTAGATCATAAGCACAAGGCCTCTAACTATCAATACATGCTAAAAGCATCAGAATATCACGTCGCACACCTTTATAGTCTCCATAGGACACACCACGACTATAGCCTCCGCCACTCCTGCTCCCAGACCGCAGATCATCCCCCGTGTGCTGTCCAGCTTCCCAGACTCATCCCTCATCTTATTACTGAGGAATTCAAACATCCCAAACCTGCAGAGAAACACACTCATGATGACAGCCTGAACACTAACACGTCTCCTGCTTTAAAATCAAACAAAAAAGCTTCTCTTGTCTTAGGACAACTTCGATGCATTTTGGTTTTAGGTTTTATACACACACACACACACACACATAGTTAATTACCATTTGTATGTCAGGTTCCAATATTTTTTATTACATGACTTAATAATTTACAAATGATCTCCAATGAAACCCTAGCTGGACTGTCTGATATGTCATGTCAGTGAGCAAGTAGTACTCTACAAAAAGACACATCTAGTCGATGAAATGTTGTAGAACAGAGCTAAATTAGAAACTGTGGGCAGCTCTCAGCCGGAATAAGCTGCACTGAGCGTCAGACTTCACACCGACAGTCGAAGGCTTATCCCAGCGGGTCAGGAACCGCTCACCTCACTGCAGCTTTGGGAATGGAGCCATAGAGCAGAGAGCTCAGACCGCGGTACAGACCCTTCACCCCATGACCACGCACCGTCTGCTTCACACAGTCCGCTGATGAGACAGGACAGAAGAATTACACCACTTCAATCTCATTATTCATACTCCAAAACAGAGCAGTCTACTCTCAGCCTGAGGCATTTAAAATGAGAATATTTTGGAAACGTGGGTGGTTATGAATTATTAAATGCATTAATTTCCTTTTCAAATCATTCTGATCTCCTGCAGCTGAGTAAATCATTCAATATTTCAAAAGAGAACATGACCACACTGTCGAAACGTGACAGTGCTGGTTGCAAGCGTGCGATTGGCTAACAAATGAACTGTGTTGAACAATCCGTGCTGATTAACTTGTTGTGAAAATGGGCCACAAAGTCCAGCGGCTGATAAACCTGAACCTTAACACTTGTGCATCGGTTACTGTCCTTTGAACCTTCAAAACGGAGTGGACTCTGTCTCTGCTGATGAACCATGTGTTTTTACACACAATGATTAAATCAAAGTGTTTGGAAAGCTCTCAGGACAAGGCAGATGCAATTATAAGTGTTTACTTTAGATAATAACATGAAATCATCAGAGTAAATACACACCGATGCCTTTGTAGCGAGGCGGGTTTGCCTTCTCATCTAACTGTAGCTGAGTTTTCACATACTCTGTAGGAAACGTGATGCAGATTTCAATGCCTCCAGCAATCCCACCTGCAAAACACAGAGAATTTATTAATAGTGATATTTACAATATAAGCCACAAATCAGGGTTATTTTAGTTACTAAAAAAAAAAAAACTAAAAAAAATTGTTACTTGTAATAAAATAGAGGTTAACTGAAATAATACATATACATATATATATATATATATTAGTGCTGTCAAACGATTAATCGCATCCAAAATAAATTTGTTTACATAATATGTGTGTACTGTGTATATTTATTATGTAAATACATGTAAATACAAAACACATATGCATGTATATATTTAAGAAAAATGTTATGTTTATATATTAAATATATTCATATAATTTCTATTATATATAAATATAAATATATACATATAAATATTTTTAAAATATATACTGCATGTGTGTGCATTTATATGCACATAATAAATATACACAGTACACACACATATTATGTAAACAAAAACTTTTATTTTGGATGCGATTAATTGCTATTAATTGTTTGACAACACACACACATATATATATATATATATATATATATATATAAAAATGTAAACTCATTTTCATTTAGTTCAACTTGATGTACTAAAATAACTAAAACTGACATAAAAAATAATTTTAAAAAACTAATAAACATTACAAAAACAAAAATAACTAAAACTAACAAAAAATACAATAAAAAACAGAAAATATACAAATAAACTAATTCAAACTATTAATAAAAACTACAATAATCTCTCACTGATACTAAAATAACACTGCCATAAATATAACAGAGGGAAAGTCCCATATTTAAAGGCTATTTTGTTGACCGTGCAAAGAACAAAAGCATAATAATTTATCATGTAATTAAATTTATATATTAGAACTAGATAAAAATGGTCAGAATAAGGTGTTTTGGGTAATTCAGTGCATTGCTGCGGTCGCTAAGGGGTTGTGATGGTTGCTAGGCTGTTGATAGGCAGTTGCTTACAGGGCCAAATAAAAAGTGTCTCCCTCAAGTTTCTGTGATAATCCGGTTTCTAGATATGGCTTATTATAAATTGAATCACTGATCTCAATGGTAATAGCAATTCTTGCCTAATTATTTGAATTATATTTTAGCCAACTAACTGTACACTGAATAAAGTGTAGGATTTACAATAAAACAATTCACTTGGAAATTGCTAGCAAATTTCAAAATAATTACAAAGAAAGTTGCACATCAAATTAAATATGAAATTTTAAAGCAGAAAGACTAAAATAGTATTTTCTTGTAAAGCACACTTCAATTGTCTTTGAAAAATCTTTTTTTTTTTTAAATATATAATTATTATATATAAATATTAGTGCTGTCAAACGATTAATCGCGATTAATCGCATCCAAAATAAAAGTTATTTACATAATATGTGTGTGTACTGTGTATATTTATTATGTATATATAAATACACACACATTCAGTATATATTTTGAAAATATTTACATGTATTTACATGTGTATATTTATATTCATATAATTTATATTATA
Organism: Tor tambroides; assembly: GCA_021397915.2. Taxonomy (NCBI): domain Eukaryota; kingdom Metazoa; phylum Chordata; class Actinopteri; order Cypriniformes; family Cyprinidae; genus Tor; species Tor tambroides. Next base: position 27,432 of record JAFVLL020028791.1, on the reverse strand, counting down.
TTTAAATATATTTAATATATAAATGTAACATTTTTCATAAATACATGTATGTGTGTGTATTTATATATATATATATATATATATATATATATATAATAAATATACACAGTACACACACATATATTATGTAAATAAAAACTTTTATTTTGGATGCGATTAATCGCAATTAAACGTTTGACAGCACTAATAAATATATATACCAATATGGAGTCAGTAAGATTTTAAATGCTAATCTTCTGCTCACCGAGGCTGCATTTATTTGATCAAAAATACAGTAAAAACAGTAATATTGTGAAATATTACAATTTAAAATAGCTTATTCCTATTTGGATATATTGTAAAATTTATCATATGCCTGTGATGCGCAGCTGAATTTTCAGCATCATTACTCCAGTCTTCAGTGTCACATGATCCTTCAGAAATCATGCTAATATGCTAATTTGCTGCTCAAGAAACATTTCTGAATATTACCCATGTTGAAAACAGCTGTGCTTCATATTATTGTGAAAACATGATACGTTTTATTTTTCAGGATTCTGTGATGAATAGAAAGTTAAAAAACCAGCATTTATTTGAAAAAGAAACTTTTGTAACATTATAAACGTCTTTACTGGCACTTTTGATCAATTTATCCATAATGCATCCTTACTGAATAAAAGCATTCGTTTCTTTAAAAACCCCTTTTGAATGGTAGTTTATGAGTTTACACAACGATGATCATCTCTCAATACTGAATGTCTCATGAAAGTCCCAATGATCCGTGGCCACCTTAACTGTGTGTCGAGCACATCTGCAGCTCAACAGGCGGCAGTAAAGGGGGCGTGTCCTTCTGCGATTGGCTCAGAGGATCCGCCCCCCTGCTCTCTCTGATGGGTGTGACTGTGAAACAAACGTCCTGCTCTTTAATCAGATCTCAACTTCGTTGACACATTTACACTTCTTTCACTGTGTGCAGAGAAGCTTCAGGTGATCAATCAAATGAAGCGGCAGACATTATTATACGCCGTATACATTCCAGAGGAAAGTATTACTGCTCAGAGGCTGCTCTTTCATAACTCAGGAGAGTTAATGGAGTTATTTTTCATTTCGGTATCAACTTTGTTTGATGTGTTTCTAAATAAACACAAATGGGTAAACAGTCGTCATACTGTAAGATTATAGAGCTATAAAATGATTGTGGATAGCAGAGCAATGTTTGAGTTCATATTGAGATCTTTGGTCAGATTTGAGCACAGCTGGAGATGTTATTGAGACACATGAGATATTATAAAATAGACTTTTTTTTCTCAGGAGAAATATCTGAGAACTGCAAACTTCTGCAAAAAAGTCTCCATTTAATCTTACAGACGGCTAAAAGAAAACTAATGAGATTTAATTAGATGTTTGTTTTCTACAGGATGCACTAAAATGCACACTGTATCTTCTATACATCTCCTGTCAAATGCAATGTATGCTAATTTTCTCAACTAATTAAAGTACTACCCTCCTTTTATAGTGTAAAAAGGAGATGAAAAATGTGAAGACACAAAAATAAGAATAAAATGTTGTTGTGTCATTAACTGGCCACAAACAACTGATCATATACCACTAATGAGTGCTGCTGTATATGCTTTCTATTTGTAATTCCTCTAAATGACTTCTGATGTTTCCCCAGTAGCGCATAAACTACAATTTTGAGTTTCTGTTCATTGTCTCCTCTTCATTTTAATGATGTTTGTCATCATTGATAATTCCTGAGATAATTTTTTCTTTGCAACATCAGTATACCTGTTTAACAGGTTTTAACATAACTGACGAGCGCTAATGTGTCTTATAGCAGGTGAAACAGCAGGATATAGTACAGGAGGGTCAGGTATCTAACCTGTTTGACCTGCTGATCTCCCTGAGCCTCAGAAACTGCCCTGAGGGAGAGTCGAGGGGCTACAACCATCCCAAAATCCCAAATCACTTACATAAATATTTTAGAATAAACAAATAAATAACTAACATTAGATTTTAAAATAAATATAAACATATAGAAAAATGAAAAGTTTGAGATTGGTCATTTTTAAAAATGTTTTTAAACCATTTATGCTCATTTAGTTGATCACAAATACAGTAGAATCAGTAATACTGTGAAATATTATTAGAATTTCAAATAACTGTTGTCTATCTTCTTGTATTTTAAAATATCATTTATTCCTGTGAGTCAAAGCTGAATTTTCAGCATCATTACTCCAGTCTTCAGTGTCACACGTTCCTTCAGAAATCATTCTAACATGCTGATTTGCTACTCAAGAAACATGTATTATTAATATTAGCAATGTTAAAATCAGTTGTGCTGCTTAATATTTTTGTGGAAACCATGATACGTTTTGTTCAAGATTATCTGATGAACAGAAAGTGCAAAAGAATAGCATTATTGTCACTTTTGATCAATTTTATGCATCCTTGCTGAATAAAAGTATTAACTTCTTTCAAACATCAAACGATAGTTATAAAGGAAGTTCAGGCCACTAATACTACTAGTTCCCTTCAGTAGAATTATACGAAACTACCTTATGTACTCAGTACTAGGGCAAATGTTATGATCAAATCCAGATTGCTTCTAACAAATAAAAGCAAATAACACTTTATAAATGTCAGAAAAACTATTAGAACCTTTAAGGAAGTGTTTGGTCAGATCCTAAGGGCTGACTGCATGACACACCTAATCCTGCTTTACGTCTATAAGTCAAACACAGTGACTCTATATGATGCAATCAAAGGCCTTGTGTGAGTAGTGACAGTTTTTCTGCTGAGCAATCCGTTCATAGTGAAGTACTAGTATGACTGGTCTTTTACAATTAAAACATCAGCCAAAAGGAATGGGTTTTTTTTTTTAGAGGTGGAGCAGGTATTTACATTAAAATGAGTACTGTTGACAAATGCACTGGTACCAAGTCGATACTTACATTTTAAAAATGTAACGACAAGCGTGTGCTCTCTATGAAGAGAAACAAAGGTTTCTATTTACGACGTGTTTTTGCAGCGTTGAGTATTTTAGCCAATCACAGACAGCGTGTGGGAGCAATGGCCAATCAGAGGCGTTTAAGTTAGTCAACGGTCAATACGCCAGTTTGTCCACAGCACGAGTTGTATGCTCGTATAACCAACAAATTATACACTCAATGTCAATAAGAAATTCATTCTGCAGTATAGACAGAGTCAGTGTTCACTTGATCTCTGAACTGTTTCAAACGCTTCAGTCCGATTTAGGCGGGCGCTCTAACAAGGAGGCTAAAGGCCACGGCCTCTAGCGCCAGTGCGCCTCATTTTGAGATCAGGGGAGTGAGGTTTACACACAACAGCTCTTACTGGCCTATGTCGGTTACACTCACCCCCCCTAAACCTCACTCCCATCCGGGTCACGGCACCAGTATAACCCCCTGGGTTAGGCCCGCCACAACTCGTTCTTGTTCTGAGTGGGTCTCAAACCCCAGTCTCCAGCGCGGGAGGCGGGCGCTCTAACAAGGAGGCTAAAGGCCACAGCCTCTAGCGTCAATCGCTAGAGCGCCTCATTTTGAGATCAGGGGAGTGAGGTTTACACACAACAGCCCTTTCTGGCCTATGTCGGTTACACTCACCCCCCCTAAACCTCACTCCCA
>JAFVLL020028791.1:0-23706 GCA_021397915.2 Tor tambroides | reverse complement strand
ATTATTCCCCCTTGTCAAATGCAAAATAAAACAATATATGAGAATAATGAGATGTAAAAAAAAAAAAAAAAAAAAAAAATCCAAAGTAAAATGTTACCACACATTACAAAAAAGGAAAATGTGCAAAAAAAAGTGTAGTGAACATAATAATAAAAAGTCCTGAAATAAAAAAGTTCCTAAAAACAGATAAAATATTATAGATAAAAGACATAGATAATGGATAAAATATTAAATAAATAAAATACATGATTTCCCCCCCACATTCCAGTAGTGAGAGTTAAGGAGTAAATTGTGCTTAACTGTCATTAAACTAATAATAATAATAATAATAATTATTATTATTATTATTATTTCTATTATTATTATTATTATTTATTTCTATTTGGATTTTAGGGTGTAATGTGACATTTTCCTGACACTTTTGATTGACATTCTATTTTTGTTACAGGCAAGTCTTGACTATTACATTATAACACAGAAATGCTACACTGTATCAAAGCTCTTCTAAGTTGTTTTGTTACTCTGCATCAGTTCCACACAGCATGACACACACACATCACAGTCCAGCACACTGAATACTCGCCTGTGCAGTGATGTTGACTACAGCCCTGTAGGGATCAAGTGAGCAGAGGACTGTAAACAGTGTGGATGACAGTGCAAAAACTGCGTGGCACAGCTGATCTGTAGTCAGTCACAGCATTAAGACAAATGACTTTCACAGTTTCTTACGTGATTCATAAGCACGAAAAGACACTTACCAGCTAAAATGGCCTTCCCAGGGTGTGTGAGTTTGGCTTGTCCGGCGGGCGCAGCGGCTGATAAACAGTGCGGTCTGTGGAAAGGACTCACAAATTTCTGCTTCACTGACATATCTCTTATTTTAAAGCGGGGTTTCCAGACGAACGCGCCTCCTGCACAGCAGAAACAGTATTTGTAGTGTAAACGGCGCTCATAAGTGAAGTGACGGGCTCCGTGTGATCTTTTGACAGCCTCAAGTTTCCTGTTCACTGTCAGTAGGACAGACTCTGTGTGAGTGTGAAGTGTGTGTGTGTGTGTGTGTGTTTTTAAGGGAGGGAGAATCTCTATCAGAGCGCCATATTTCTGACAAACACAACAGTCCTCTTAAGGTGGAACGGAGCGGACGCTTTTCTTGAAGGTTCATTGGCCTGAATTTGAACGCGCACGTTACAACATCATATCAGGACAATGAGCTCATTAAACTTAACAGAAGTTGTTTTTGGAGACCTTGTAAACGAAGCTACTATGTATTTTATTAGGGGAAGATATACGTTTTGTTTGCATCGAGCGCTTTGAAGTAGCAGCGATTTATTTAAAAAAGACGAAACTTCGAAACTTTTTATATGCCTTTTTTGTCACGTTAAACTTTTTACAGTGTCTTCATCGTTTATTTTTCAGATGTATATTACATTTTACGTTAAGGTTTTATTTATTATCCAAATCCAGAGTTTCAATCATAACAGAGAGAGAGAGAGGGAGGCAAAATTTCTCATTTTCATTTAATTTATCTTGATATAGACTACTAAAATAACAAGTTAATCATATATAATAATAAATTAAATCTATATAGGCATATTTAAAAAATAAATAAAAATGAGAAAAAAACCCAACAGGATTATTAAAACTCACTAAAATAAAAATTAAAACTAATTCAAAATATTATTATATTAAAAACGCAATGATACTAATATAACCTGGGTATAGATTCTGCCCGCATCGTTTAAAAGGTAGCTACTTTTTTAAGACGGAAAGGGGGACAGAGCATATGAAAAATATAATCGATTATTTATAATACAAAAGGCATGTGAAAAATGCCTAGGAATTTCCAAGTGATCCATAATAATGAGAGCAGCATTATGTGAAGGTGATGACATCTGGTGGTAACTGTGTGTGTTTGAGAAATAATGAAGCAGTGTTGAATATGGGCACATAATTCATTTCAGCTGGAAACTGCAGCTTCTGCTATCTCTCATTTGTCAGCATTTGGAGATATAATGCATGAGTGCTTTGGAATAACAATAAACAAAAAAAGTATTTTAAAAAAATGCCGTGGAAAACCTGATTTATATAACCTGATATATTTACAAAAAAAATATGAACTTTGAGTTCAAGCTCCTTCAAACCTTTTGAAAATACCACAGTTACTGTATCGTAGAATATATGGCTAATTGCTGGAAATTAAGGTTATAAAAATTTGAAAAAGAAAAAAAAATTTGTGAAAAAACACCACTTTTAATGTCTTGCTGGGGACTTTTATTTAGAAATCGTTTCTGTGACGCCAGTGCGCATGCGCAGTTTGTCTCCTTCACTTTGTCCTGTAGCAGTTAGTGTCAAATCTGAAACACAGGACACACTAAATCTTCGTTTCGCATCCTCATTTTATTTCTGTCTCAACAACAACATCATCCTCGGTATGAATTTATCATTCTATTTTTAACTAGACCGCAACTTTAACCGCCAGCTTTAAATATCGAGCCAGTTGTGTGTAGTGTTGTTATAGCAGTGGTAGTTAATGAAAAACAGACAGCACAGAAGCTCCTTTTCATAACCTCACCCTAGTTTATATTTAAACACCTTTTCCTTTTTAACTGTGTAGTTTTGTGCTGATCATGAATGCTTAAATGTGACGTTTTACCCTGTCTGTGCAACATGTTAGTGCTTTCTGCATATGATTAAGTCTTAAAGGATTTTCCTCCATTCATGATTAGATTATCAGCTCGAGACCACGCCCCCTCATGCATAAACACACATAGCTGTTTCTTTGCTTCTCAAGTGTCCGATGCACGTATGTTACTTTTCTAACAGAAGAAGGCGTCGCTGTTGTATTATAGTATGCGTTTCTAATGAAGTGTTTGATAATCAGTTTTTACCATCAGTTTTTCTGTTCCTCATTTCAGTATTAATGTCAGTAAATATACCTACCCTACATAGGCAGTATTTTTAGGGATTATAAACATGTTTAATGCTTTAAAATGTTGCCCACAGCCCATTTTGTTTGTACTGCAATTAAAAAACCCACATGGACAATAAAAATAGATGCACAGTATTAAGGAGGCTGGTTAGCATAATTTTTGCATGCAACCAAGTTATAATTTGCTTGTTGTCCACTTATTTTCTAGTATCTAACTGGCCCTCGTAAAATAATGTTTTAATATGTTTATAAGTGAGATGTGTTGGCAGTCAGAATGCAATTATTTACAGCTTAATTTACTAGGCTAGATAATGAATAACTACTATGAACTACATTCACACAGTGGGTTTGGTAACTGATGATGCCATTTTGTGGTTTGCTTTATCTGCGGATTGATCCCCGGTTTCTTTTTACATTTTTGTAGCTTACTTATAACACCATTGGCAGTTTAAACGTGCTGATATTTTCCTTTTCGTTTATGTATCAGATATAATGGCTGTTCCTCCTGCATACTCAGACCTGGGAAAAGCAGCCAAGGACATTTTCAGCAAGGGTTACGGTGAGGAATCTCACTCCGTCCTGGAAAAGTTGTTTGCTTTTAAAGACAAATTGCATTCTACTGTATTTAATGTCTTTGTTTTGTTTGTAGGTTTTGGGATTGTTAAATTGGACCTCAAAACTAAATCTCAAAATGGAGTGGTGAGTTAGTTGTTGTTTAATTTATAGAAGGGCTTTCTCTGTTTTTTAAAAACACACACATTGGCCAATATGAAACTAAATTATATTTTGCATAAATAAAATTTAGGTCTATTTTAAGGACCATTAAAGGAATAGTTCACCCAAAAATGGACATTTGCTGAAAATGTACTTATCCTCAAGCCATCCAAGATGTAGATAAATTTGTATGCTCATTGGAACAGATTTGGAGAATTGTAGCATTCCATCACTTGCTCCCCAATGGACCCTCTGCAGTGAATGGGTGCCGTCAGAATGAGACAGCTGATAAAAACATAACAATAATCCACAAGTAATCCAACCACTCCAGTCCATCGATTAACATATTGTGAAGCCCAAAACTGAGTGTTTGTAAGAAACAAATCTGTCATTAAGGCCATCATTTAACTTTAAAACATTGCTTCTGGCCAAAATCCATAATAATGCTTCCTCCAGTGAATAAGTCCACTTTGGAAAAAAGTTGTCCTCTCATATAAAATAATCCACCAACATATTTGTTTAGAGCTGTTTTCACTCATAAACAGTCTTGATCTGTGTGTTGCTTGTGGATTATTGTGAAAGTGGATTATTACTCTCATTCTGACGGCACCCATTCACTGCAGAGGATCCATTGGTGAGCAAGTTGACGGAATGCTACATTTCTCCAAATCTGAAGAACCAAAGTCAGCTACATCTTGGATGGTCTGAAGTGGAGTACATTTACAGAAAATTTACGTTTTTGGATGAACTATTCCCTCAAGGTGTCATTGTTCTCATGACAATGAAGCAAATTTCACTACCTTAATGCTTAATTGTTATGTATGTCATCATTAATGCAATTTTTGTGTCTTTGATGCACCATTTTGGGAAATGCATTTAGATGGTAAGATTATTGTAGGAGTGTTGGTGTGATGTGGCATGTTTCACTCTGAAGGCCCACACGTCTCTGTGGTCTCCATCACACATCATTTACCATACAGGCGGAACTGCCTGAACCTTTATCTTGATCTCAGTTATTCGTGGGTAACTATTTTCACGTCATGTGTGAATTTATTTTTGAATCATCTTTCTCTGACTACACAACCAACATTGCTCTAGAGTTAAATAAGAGTCACGTCCCATCAGTGTTTCTGGGTCACAATCAAAATAAACCTAATTCTGTCACATCGCTCGCCATCTGCCATGCAGTAATGTCATGAGACACCTGCTCACACTGTCTTCTTCATGTTCAGTGTCTGTTTTATTGTTTATTTAATGTTTTGTTGTTTAATAATGCACAAATATAGACTTCCTGACAGATAATTTTAACTGTTAAATACAGGGTTGTTGGTAACAGTGCTGTTATTTTTAAATAAAAGTAAAATTAACACTATTAAAACTGTTATTAAAAAATTGAAATATCAATAATTTGGTAAATTAGTAAAAACTAATTTGGGAATTGATAATTACAGGGTTTTCCATAGCGGCGTTGTTGTTCTTAACTGTAACTCAAATTAATATTATTGAAAATCTGTAGTTAAAATATTAGTAATTGAAAAATGGGTAATTCGGTAACTGAAATAAAGCTGAAATAAAATAGATATTAGATGAAAAGCTTAAACTTTGAAGAAAAAAATTAGAAACGATGCCTTGGCATGAAGTACTAAATATACTAAATTTAACTCCAATAATTAACTAAAGCTATTTAGAAATATTTCAACGTATTTAATGAAAAAATAATATTTAAATAATAGGTGAAAACTAACTACAAATGACAAAAGAAAAAATAAATTTACTAAAACTTACTAATTGAAAACTTAAAATAAAAAAACTAAAACTAATTGAAAATATTAATAAATACTATAATAGTGTATAAATAATACTAAAATAATACTCATTGGTAGAAAGCAAAAAGCTTAAGATGGCCAAATATCAGCTAATGAATTGCATTCACTAAAGATGATTTCTTAATTAGAATTGTTAGTAACTGTCAGTAAAAAAAAGTCCAATATTATTTATCTTTACTATCTTCTCTGATAGTAAAAAATCAAAACATTATAATATACAATGCAAAAGTAGGTAACAGTCTAGTGCTTTTGTAACCTAACAGACAGATATGATAAAAAAAAAAAAAGCTGTTTGTTGCTAATACATGTCTAGTTTTTTTATTTTTTATTTTTTTATTTAATCCTGTTCATAAACTCTAATCCAACTGCAGGAGTTCAACACATCTGGATCCACCAACACGGACACGGGAAAAGCTGGTGGGAGTTTGGAGACCAAGTATAAGATGAAGGATCTGGGACTGAGTTTAAACCAGAAGTGGAACACAGACAACATGCTCACTACAGAAGTGTCTGTGGAAGACCAGGTCTGATCACACTCTCTTCATGACCTTTGACCCCTATTGAGTTGCATTGAGTATGATCAAAATGGTTTGCTATCATATTCATAACTTGTTGCATCATCTCCTCAGCTCACGCAGGGGTTGAAAGTGGCCCTGGATACGTCTTTTGTACCAAACACAGGGTGAGTTGTTAGTATCTGACGCATCAAGGCTGGTTTGATGATTTCGTTTGATGTCTTTGACAGTGTTATTCTCTCTTTAGCAAGAAGAGCGGTAAACTGAAGACTGGCTACAAGCGTGACTTCGTCAATGCGAGCTGCGACATTGATTTCGAGGGTCCGGTTGTGCACTCTGCAGCGGTTCTGGGATATGAAGGCTGGCTCTTGGGTTACCAGATGGCGTTTGACACGGCCAAATCCAAACTTGTGCAAAACAGCTTCGCTCTGGGATACAAGGCCGGAGATTTCCAGCTTCACACCAATGTGTAAGAATCAATGAAAAACAAGAGGGGAAAATGCTGATATTGCAGATATTACTATGAAAGCTTGTTTTTGCCACAGGATGAAAAAAAAAATAAAAAAGGAAATTGTTTTTTTTCCATGCAATTCTGAGTTTATCTCTCTCAATTCTGTTTTTTTTCTTTTTTGGGAGATATAAAGTCATAATTGTGAAATATAAACTCATAAATTCTGAGAAGAAAAGTGAGAAGTCGCAATTACTTTTATTTTTCATTCTGTGGTGGAAACAAAAAATCAGAACTGCGAGAAAAAAGTCAGAATTGCGAGTTTATATCTTACAATTCTGACTTATTTGTCAGAATTTAAGCTCGCGATGAACTTTTTCATATTTTTAAATATTTTGATTTAGCTAGCTACGATCCTGCTGACATTAGGGCTGGGTTTAAAATGTTGATTTCTCGATTTTAATTAGGGCTGGGCGATATATCTCATGCGATATGCATGCGCATCTCGTCAGTAAAGCCAGTTCCTTGATTAGTGGTAAATCTCCGTCACCTGTTTTCAAATGGAGCGGCATTTAATTCACAGAGCCATAGTTCACTGACAAGCTACGCAATATCACGTTCATTATCGAAGGCGATTCATCTGCGATAATGAACGCGATATTGCGTAGCTTGTCAGTGAACTATGGCTCTGAAAACAGGTGACGGAGATTTACTGCTAATCAAGGAACCGGCTTTACTGACGAGATGCGCATGCATATCTCATGAGATATATCGCCCAGCCCTAATTTTAATAAATTCCTATTTTACTGAAACCGATATTAATTCTTAAATCCCAAGAATCTATCTTTTAGTCTATGCTGTTTTCTCCTCTAGTCACTTGTCACTTTAGATATGAAACTAAATCTGAGTTTTCAGCTCAGTTACAGTACAAAATAAACATGAATTGATCATCAGAAACTACGTTGAAAGAAACCGTACAGCTTACCGAAATGAATCACATCTCATGAAATCACTCAATCAGTGTTTCAACCGCAGAAAGACGTCAATGAAACAGCTAGTGAGCACTGTCACATGATGTTACATTACAGGCAAGTCATTCAGTGACTGTAAACTTGCTAGTTGGCTAGAACGAAAAATTCCTTTGTTTACTTAACCTTTTCTTCAGTATTTAATGCATGTTTGAATAAATTTGTCATGAGAGCTGTTCTTATTACAGCCACCCTTTAAATGTTCATATTTATATCATGTTTCATATAATGTTATGTGCAATTTAAAGTTGTTAATTTTAACCTTTAATATTATATTGTACCAATTGACAGGGTGTGCTTTAGTTTACAGTATTAGTTGATATATCTAAATGATTGTATATTAAATTGAATCGAGATCAAAATTCATGAAATTTGTGTCAACACCCGGCCTTAGTACACATATACTTCTCACTACAGTGATTTATTAATGAAAATGCATAAAAAAATCAATCATAATTGACTGTCAATAATTAGTTAAGTAAAAGAAAAACATTTTGAAGGTATGCTATTGGTCTAATACGTTCTAAGGATGTGAAGTGTGTCGTGTGTCACCAGTAATGACGGAGCTGAGTTCGGAGGATCTGTCTATCAGAAGGTCAGTGATCAGCTGGAGACGGCCGTCACTTTGGCCTGGACTTCAGGCAGCAACAACACGCGCTTCGGAGTTGCTGCAAAGTACCAGCTGGATAAAGATGCCTCGTTGTCTGTAAGTTGCCAATTTTCACACAACCACATTATGTTGTTGAGAAAAGGATAATTCACTTGTATGAATTCAGTTAAGTCAAAAAAAACGTAGTCTATGCAAGTACGCAATCACACATGCAAATTCTTGGCTAATGCATTGCATGCTTGTGGTTCCGTTGTACATAACAGCGGTGCTGGGAATGCAAATGCAGACGTGTGTTGCATTATGATTCACGTTATGACACATTTCACAACACCACGTCAAACCAAGTTTTGCCTAACTAGAAGCATCTGCATCCATGTTGTTTTTTTGGATTATTCTCAGGTCTAAATCTGCCCTTACAGGGAACTTATATTAAATATTAAAAGCTTGGAATGACCAACCTGAGCATGGTTTTTTTTCATTATTTCCTCATAACAGGCCAAAGTGAACAATGCCAGTCTGATTGGAGTTGGTTACACTCAGAGTCTTCGACCCGGTAATCATTTTATAATTATTGTTTACGATCTCTGGATATGAACAGCATAACCGTTTTACATTTCTACAGGATGCAGTATGTAAACTACACAGTTTGTGAATTTTCTGTAAGCACCAAATACCCAGATGACATTTGCCAAAATGTTCAATATACAACCAAAGCATTGCAGGGAGTACTTTATCCGAGAGTGCAGTGCAGTTCATTTGAAGCATGAAGAAAGAATCAAGAGTGAGTTTTAGCATCTTACTTTTTTTTTTTTTTTTTTTTATTATTATTTAAGCATACTACTGGAAGTTGAGGCATTATTAAAGGAATAGTTCACTTGAAAATGTACATTTACTGAATTTTTTCTCACCCTCAGGAAATCTAAAATGTAGATGAGTTTGTTTCTTGGAAACAGATTTGGAGAAATGTAATAATAATAATAATAATAAAAATATGTAATAATAATAAAAATAAAATAAAAAAAAAGTTCACCCAAAAATTACATTTTCCTGAACATTTACTAACTCTCAGGCCATCCAAAATGTAAATTTGTGGGAACAGATTTGGAGAAATGTAGCTTTACATCACTTTACTCACCAATGGATCCCCTGCAGTGAATGGGTGCCGTCAGAATGAGAGTCCAAACAGCTGATAAAAACATCACAGTAATCCACAAGTAATCCACACCACTCCAGTCCATCAGTTAACATCTTGTGAAGCCAAAAGATGTGTGTCTGTAAGAAATAAATGTATTAAGACGGTTTAACTTGAACCGGTTGCTAAAATATGAGTCCATAATCCATGTTTTTTCAGTGAAAAAGTCAACACATCTGAATCAGGAGAGAAATATGCACAGATCAAGCAGTTTACCAAAATCATTTTCTAAACAAATATGTCTGTGGATTTTAATGTGAGAGGACAACAGGGAATAGACATTTTCACAGGAGGGAGCGTTATTATGGATTATGGCAAATAATCTAGCCAGAAATGATGGTTTGAAAGTAAAAATGCCTTATTGATGGTTTTGTTTCATACAAACATGCAGCTTTGGCTTCACAAGACATTAACTGATGGACCAGAGTGGTGTGGATTACTTGTGGATTATTGTTATGTTTTTATCAGCTGTTTGGACTCTCATTCTGACGGCACCCATTCACTGCAGAGGACCCACTGGCGAGCAAGTGATGTAAAGCTACATTTCTCCAAGTCTGTTCCCACAAATTTACATTTTGGATGGCCTGAGAGTTAGTAAATGTTCAGGAAAATGTAATTTTTGGGTGAACTTGTTTTTTTTTTTTGTAAAATACAATTAAAATTGATTACAAATGTACTTTTTTTAAAAAAAATTATTTCACTGAATTTTACATGCAGCAGTGAGATTATGTGACAGCAATCTCACATACTACTGTTTAAAGGCGTTGATCTTTGCATACGGCATACAATTTGCTAAAAAATGTACAAAATGCTGTTTCAAAACTAGTAATTATTAATAAATACTACACAGTATATACTCCACAATATGTAGTACACTAGTATTTCATTCCAGTCATCTTGTGACCAATGTTTTATTTCTTTAAGATACTTATTAACCTCTTTGTGCATCTTTTAATGTCTTACATTCTCTTTGTCCCAATGTAAAGGTGTGAAACTCACTCTCTCGGCCTTGATCGACGGAAAAAACTTCAACACCGGCGGACACAAAGCAGGACTGGGTTTTGAACTGGAAGCATAGCTGCCGTAGTGCAAAAGACACCGAAGAAGAGAGACCCAGTCCTCATGTTGTCCCTCCTACATCACACATTAGCACTCAATGACTAAAAACACTTAGCGGCATGTTGATGGTTTTTGCAAGTCTGTGGGAGCTGAGTGATTCAATCTCAGCCGGCCGTAAGATCTGGCCTTCTAAGGGAAATATTTGCCGATCACCTAATTTATTTAACCACAGCCGTATATTTACGTAGAGCACCTAGAGCAAACCAAATTACACAAGTAGCGGTAGATTTGCGAGCTTGGAGTGTTTCTCTGGTGATGTCAGTGCATGCTAAGCAATTGCGTTTGATTTATCGCCTCAATGAGCGAAGGTCATAAACTTGCATGGTTGTAGTTGAGGTTATTTCTCAGGATGCTGCATCAAGAGTGATGTTGCACTTCTAGGGCTTTATTCCTCACAGGAAACTGAACAGACAGCATGCATATTTTTAGAGCTTGCAACACTATCTTTTTCACACTCATTGATGGTTAGAGAGCAACTCTGTATTGTGGGAAAATATGCCACTAGCAAACCATTTCAAAAGTGTTTCGGTGTACAAATGAGCTTTTTGTGCATTGAACTCTTTATGGGCACAGATATCAATGCATTGTACGTACCAACTGTTTTTTCCATATTACTATTATATATATTGTTATTATATATAATAACTAATTTTGCAATCTTGAGGAAGTTGGTCTTTGTACCTCATTTTTCCAGTGGAAATTGAGAAATTTTAATAAATGAAGAAAAATTTGATGCTGTTTTGTGTTATTTAGAGTTGTGCTTGTTTCATGGACCTGCTTCACAGTAAAAGTATGATGAAAAATACAGTACCGTTCAAAAGTCTGGGGTTAGAAAGATTTATTTATTAAATAAATTAATACTTTTATTCAGCAAGGATGCATTAAATCGATCAAAGTGACAGTAAATACATTCATAAAGTTTCAAAAATGTATTCAAATAAATGCAATTTTTAAGGATCATGTGACACTGAAGACTGGAGAGCTTTGATCAAAGGAATAAATTACATTTTAAACTATATTCAAATAGAAAACAGGTACTTTAAATCGTAATAATATTTCACAATATTAGTGTTTTTACTGTATTTCTTAATCAAATAAATGCAATCTTGGTAAGCAGAAGAGAAAAAAATCTTATGCACCCCAAACTTTGAAACAGAACTGTTTACCACTTTCTTTACAAATATAATGTAAAACTGTACAACAAAATTTTTTTATACATAGAATGCACAATGAAATGTGAAAAAAATGGTAATTTTCATGGCACCAATAACAATTTCCTCATGTTGACCATCTGCACGGCAGATTTTGTTTCAGAGAAGGTTCACTTTTGCCACAACCTGCCTGCATCCGGTGTGAGAAAATTCCTGTTCGCCAACTATATAGTATGATAGTTCTTCTGCAAGCCTTTCTACGTGGGATCGATCTGGGTAGAATCCTTCCCTGGACATCTCGTCAATAAAACAATCCATTACGTGGCTCTTCTCCAAAAGCATAAAGGGCAGGAGCTCTGCTTCCAAAAACAGCATGTGGTATCTTTCAAGGTAGCTACGCAACCAAGGGTTCAGCTCCTGACTCAAGCTCAAACGGCCTGAGACGGCGACGCTGGAGTTGTGCAGAACGAATTTGGTGATGTCTTCATGTCCCAGGTTGCTGATGAGAATGTAGATGGCATTTAAGTATTCGTTGTTGTTTTTGGGATGAATCAAGTCTTGCAATGTGTCCAGCAACTCCCTGGGCATATGTTCCACTTCATCAAAGATAAAGACCGGTATCTTCTCTTCTTCCTCAGCCTGAGTGACCATTTCCGAGACGTGAGAGTCCAGAGATTTGGTGCATTGTGGGATATCGTCGTCTGTTGGGCAATGGTGCAGAACGAAGTACTGCATCACCAAGTCGTCGCCAACAACTGAGCGGAAATGCTGAGCCAGTAATCGGCCAACGTGGCTCTTCCCAACTCCAGTGGGTCCGTGGAATGACAACACTAAAGGTTTATTGTGTACATAAGTTGACAAATAATCATGTAAATGACCCAGAAGACTCTCTGCCACTTCCTGTTGGCCAAACACTTCCCTTTTAAGGGTTTTCTCCAGTCCGTCTAGATCATATTTAAGCACATGGTCGTCCAAGTTCTCAATGGCGTTGTAAACTTGTAGAAATAAAATGATGCACAACAAGTAGAGGCAGTTCTTTGCACGGCTTCTCTCTTTTGTGGGTACGGCTCTCAAACTGCTGCTCGGATACAAAACCCGTCCCTTCCTCTTTTTTTTCCGCTTGCGCGGGGAGGAGGGGTTAGAGTTTATGGGCTCTTGAAGATTTTCAAAAGTGAAAACCTTTGGGCTGGTGGACCGTGGAGACACGAAGCTCTGGGACGACGACGCTGCTATCTCAAGACGCCGTTTTTTGATGGCTTGGTACTTCTGGCGAATGCGCACCATGGCGCGTACGCTTGAGGAGAACTGGGAGAAGCTTCCTGTGCCATTTTCCTTTGTCTCTTTCAGATGGTCTCCTCTCAGCCTCTCACTGGGGTCTTGTTCTCCCATCTATGGAAAGCAGTGAAAAAAATGTATAAAAATCAGACATTATAAGAAAGACAAATAAATTTGAGTAATTACCATGATAAGAAATAAAGATTGCATTTCAAATTCCAGCTGAGTAGTTTTTGCCGGATTTTCCAGCAGGGGAATGATAGCAATAACAACTGGAAAAGAGCTCAAAACTTATTTTGATAACTTTTTGTTTGATATTTTTGCTCAAAAAAGGCACAAAATAAATGAGTACAAATTGAATGTTTCTGCTGTTAAAGGTTCTTTATTGGAATCAATGGTTCCATGAAGAACTAACTCCTCGTTAGTATAGTGGACAGTATCTCCACCTGTCACAGACCGGAATTTGATTCCCCAATGGGGAGTGCTGGTGGTTTTGGGGCAGTTGTGGCCTAATGGTTAGAGAGTTTGCGGGTTCGAGTCTCAGGTCCGGCAGGGATTGTCAGTGGGGGGAGTGAATAACCAGCGCTTTCTTCCACCCTCAATACCAAGACTGAGGTGAGACCCTTGAGCAAGACACCGAACACCCAACTGCTCCCCGGGCACCACAGCAATATGGCTGCCCACTGTTCTGGGTGTGTGTGTGCGCACACGTGTATTCAATACTGTGTGTGCACTTGGATGGGTTAAATGCAGAGCACAAATTCCGAGTATGGGTCACCATACTTGGCCACACATCACTTCACTTCACTTTTCACTTCACTTAAGAACCTTTAAAATTCCATGAAATCTTTCCTTTGGATAAAAGGGTTCTTACAGTAGAAAAATGTTCTATTTAACGCATTTATTTAAACTCTTAAAAATAAAGATTCTTCATGGGCATTGCTGGTTCCAAGAAGAACCTCTAACTACCATGGAACCTTTCCATTGGACAAAAAGTTCTTTATAGTGGAAAAAGGTTTAGGTGATTGAAATATTCTTTAAACTAAGAAATAAAGTTGTTACCAAAAGTTTCTTTGGGATACCCAAAAAAGGTTCTTCAATGGCAGGGGTGTGGCCAAGTCCTGCAAAGTTTAGCTCCAGCACACTTGCCTGGAAGTTTCTAGTGAGTCTGAAGACCTTGATTAGCTTGTTCAGATGTGTTTATTTGGGTTAGAGCTAAATTCTGCAGAACAGTGGCTCTTCAGGAACAGGTTTGGACAGTCCTGTTCTATGGCATTACTGCAAAATGCCTTTGGAACCTTTATTTTAAGTGTTCTTGTGTGTTTCATTTATCATGCTCACCTCAAAGTGAGAACAATTTCTGTCCTGAATGACTCCGAAAAAGCCTTTGGTACAAAATGACTAATGTTGTAAACAGCATGCATCATAAACTCAACTTTTCTCTTGTGATGCATGTCGCACCTTTATTTTGGTGCATTTAACAGTTTGCATTTTCCATAAAACAGTAAATGCTGAAAGCAAGAATGGTGGCATATGCATTCAGATAACGAACAGCGAGAGATCATTATAGACGTGAATTATTAGCAGCACCAAAGTGCAAATGCAATCTGTTTTTAGTGGCATGGCCAGTTGCATTGGGCCAGGACCAAACTTGGCTCAAAAAAATGGCACAAAATAAATGAGTATTGCATATTTCTGCTTCTTGCATGTTTCGTTTAGTGTGCCCACCTCAAAGTGAGCGCATTTTCTATCCTGAATGATCCTGAAAATCCCTTGTTACAAGATGGCTAACGTTGTAAACTGCATGCATCATAAACTCAGCTTCTCCTTTGTGATGCATGTTGCACCTTAATTTTGGTGCATTTAACAGTTTGCATTTTCCATAAAATATCTAATTCTGAAAGCAAAAGGCATATGCATTCAGATAAGGAACAGCGAGAGGTCATTAGAGACATGCATAATTAGCAGCACCAAAGTGCAAATGCAATCTGTTTTTCAGCAGCCTGACCAATTGCATTAGGGCAGGACCAGACTTGGCACAAAATAAATGAATATTGGACATTTCTGCTTTTTGCATGTTTCGTTCAGCATACCCTCCTCAAAGTGAGCGCATTTTCTGTCCTGAATGACCCTGAAAAGCCCTTTGGTACATGATGACTCATGTTGTAAACAGCATGCTTCATAAACTCAACCTCTGCTTTATTTTGGTGCATTTGCCACCATATGAAACAGCTAATGCTGAAAGCAAGAATGGAGGCATGTGGATTTAAATAATGAATGAAAAATCATTATAAACATGCATGATTTGATAAAAGCTTCAGTTTCGAGTTCTGTTTCTGTCCCACTATTTCTGTTCCAAATCCAATCTCTTTTTTTTTAGCGGCTTGACCAATTGCATTGGGGCAGGACCAAACTTGGCACAAAGTAAATGACCATTGTACATGTCTGCTTCTTGCATTTTTCGTTTAGCATGCTCACCTCAAAGTAAGCGTGCTTTCTGTCCTAAATGAACGTGACTAACTCTTCAGTGCATCATGAGTCATGACTCATGTAAACAGCATACATCATAAATTCAACCTCTGCTTTGTGATGCACGTTGCAGTTTGGTGCAGTTTGCAATTGCCACAAAACAGCAAGAATAGAAGCATGTTGCATCAACGTCATTCACTATTTTCAAGCTGTATTCACCTCGGCTGCAGGCTGAAAGACTGGCGTCAAAAACTATACACATGCAAATGATACTCCATTTAAACAATTTTCACTTCAACAGAAAACAAAAGAGCTCAGTTTCAACAAATGCTATGCTCATATTGTCTGATTATCAAGTATCAAATGACAAAAACAACAATTCTTGCTCCTAAGAGGCCTCTCCGTTTTCCCCTACAATGAAGCTGAATCAGAAACATGAAGCCTATTTGCTTCAAACAAAAAGAATTGACCTTGGAACTCTTATGAAAGCTTCTCACAAGGTCTGAGGTGCATTTAAACAAAGTTTCTTTGCAAACGGTACGTTCAACATTCCACACATTCTGACTTTCCTTCACGAGCCTCTCTGCCAAAGCAGATATGGTTTCCTTCCTGGAAATCCTTTTTCACACACCCCTTTTTGGAGAACTAAAGCAATAAAAAGTGGCCTGTTAAATCGTGAGCGTGCGTGACCAGACTGCAAGTCTGAAGTTTCCCAGCAGCTTAATCTCTAGAGTGGTTTTGCTCAGATGAGGGAAGTTAAGTAAAACCAGACAGTTGCCTCAGCTAAAGTGGTTAAACATTATCAGATGCAACAGAAAAACATACAGGAAGACAAATGCAAAACTTGAGAAGGACAAACAGAGTATGTATTCTAAAAACAGAGCCGGCTTACCTTTGGAAAGCACTCTGGTGTGTGGTTTGGAAACATCAGATTCCTCTAGAAGCTTGGCTGATGAGGAGACGAGAGGAGGTGACTTCCTCACAGCCAGATGAACATTAACAGACAGACGTTTGCAGCTCCTCCTCCTATCTGACCATCCTCTTGTGCAAAAAACACCTCCCCCATCATGTATAATGCAAGAAACAGACCTTCTGATGTACCTTTGTGCATAAAAATAGTCTGTTTGCACTTTGTTGTACGTCATTTGATTCAGACGACGAACTGGGAAACTGATTTGAATTGTTGAAGTATTGTGGAAAATGGTCATCATACACAGCTTTTGTTTTATTCTATAAGGAAACCCTATTAATCAAGAGAACTAGTAGAATGTATAATCTGTGTTTGCTTACGTAAGCAGTAGAATGTTTATTTAAAGTCTTTTATCTGAATCACTCTGGGGGATTTGATGAGGATTTGTAATGCATAAACCAGCCCAGACGACTAACTCACGTTGGAGGTTAATGTGAGCTGCTGTCACTGTCGGGAGTTCACCAGGGTGGAGTTTGAGCCGGTAGTTTAGAGTTACCAAGAAAATGTTCAGTGGTCTGTCAGTGGCTCAGTGTGCAAATATAGCAGCACTTTTACAGCTCGCACCATCATTGATTAGATGGAGTGATGATTTGATGAGAATTTACACTCACACTCATATCTGAGCATGTTGTGCTTTTTCCACTGCGAGTGAAACCAAACATATTTAGAATGTTTGGAACATATGTTGCTTATTCTTTTTTTTTTTAAATAATGAAGAATTTTTTGTTTATTTTAATAATAATAAATTAATTTTATAAATATTTTCAATATTTGCATGTTCTACTGTGTACTGTGTTGTTGATTAATTATAAAAACTAAACAGACTTAAATTGTTGACATTCCCTTGCATAACTGTATCTGTGTATAGATTATTTTGTACATATTTATTTTGTTTTATCTAGTTTGTGTGTATATATAATTTTTTTCATCATCTGCCTCATTTTTATATATTGATATTACGTTATTCATTGTGTGTCTATCTATCTATCTATCTATCTATCTATCTATCTATTACTTCAAGACTAATTAGTTGAGTGTGTAATAATGTACATGGCAATAAATATCATACCATTCTGATTATGAAAATATAATGAATATAATAATTATATCAATTAGAATAATAAAATACCATGGTGTGTATGACGTATATTAAACAATATTACCATTATATTATTCACAAACAGTGGCCATGAAAGGCTCTTATTATAAAGTGTGAATTAGGGCTTTTGTTTTGAAATTATCCTCGTTCCCGGAAGTAACGCAGTAATTTATTTTTCATTCTCAAACGTCATTGTTGTTTTCACGCGTTTTCTCTCTAATAATAAACGTAATTCTGTTCAGTGTTTATGGCATATATTTGTGATTAAAACCCCCCGTCGGCACGGGCCCGGTCTCTGGTTTAAGCCCGTGTGTCGGTGTTGTGTTGAGTAACGTTAGCTGTGTGTGTCTGTAGCAGTGTAGCAGTGTGTCAGGGCTCGATCCTCTGAACACATGAGCGTTTCTCTGGTTGTGATCAGACTCGAGCTCGCTGATCAGTCTGATTCCCCGCACGGCTTTCAGTACTGCGCCGGTGAGTTTCACTCGTTTACTGTTACATAACTGACACTGACTTTGTTTACCATGGTACAGACACGGTACAGGATGACGGCCATATTCATATACCTTTGGATTCGTTATCATCATATTATCATCAGTGTACAAAAATGTATTATGTTTTTGGACATGCCACAAGGAACCATAGTATTCTGAACTACCATGTAAATATTATGTTTCCTGAAGTGACATACAGTGACATGGTATATATGAAAGTACCATAGTATAATCAAGTATAATAAAGGTAATCATACCAACATATACATTACTTGATTTTTATACAAAATAAATAAATAAAAAACAATATAATTATTTAATTATTTATTTATTGTTGTTGTTATTATTATTATTATTATTATTTTCTGAGTCCCAAGGTTACAGAGCTTGATAAACAAATGTAAAACACAACATTGAGACAATTCATTAGAACAAACAGGATAATGAAACGATAAAAAATATACTGGATAATCAGTAAAATAATAATAATAGTAGTAGTAGTAGTAATAATAATAGTTATTAATATTATTGTTGCTATTGTTATTATATTTTCTGGGACTTACAGAATAACGAAAACAAATACAGAGAAAAAGTAATCACAAACGGCATAACAAAAAATTAAAAACAATAATAAATAATAATATACTCATTTTATTATGTTTTATTTTTATTGTTATTATTTTATTATGGTTATGATTATTTATTTATTTTTTTCCTGGGACCCATTAGAACAGGGGTGGGGAATGTTGATCCTGGAGGGCCGGTGTCCCTGCAGAGTTTAGCTCCAACCCTGAAAAACCCTGGGGAAAAAATACCTAATTGCATCCTGAAGACCTTGATTAGCTGGTTCAGGTGTGTTTGATTAGGGTTGGAGCGAAACTCTGCAGGGACACCGGCCCTCCAGTATCAACGTTCTCCACCCCTGCATTAGAACAAACAGGATGATGAAAACAAATACAAGTGTGAGAAAAATGCATAATCATAAACTGGGTAATCTGAATAATTGAGTGTATCAGTAGCAGTAGAATCACGGACCTGAGCTGAGAGAGTAGCAGAGAAACCAAAGAAACATGGTTATGCTAAATATCGTGATCATCTGGTTTTGTGTTAACAGTGAGCAGAGAGCATTCATTCACACACTCAGTGTGTTTGAGCTCTGAGCTTGCTTCTAGAATCTCTTTGAGGCCTTTATGTTGAGGCCTGGTGTCACAGCTCACATCTCCTGCGTCCCACAGTTTCAGAGATGTCAGAGGACGAGATGAGAGAGAAAGCACTGGCCTCCGCCAGAGCGACGCTGGGTGGTAAAACGGAGCTGGAGCGATCGGTCATTGTCCACCAGCACCTGGGCAGCCGCGTCATGAGCGACATGGTGATCGAGACCTTCCAGCCCAGCGCAGGTCTGCAGCGCAGCAGTGCAGTTACTCTCTTTGATCTGACGCTCGTTTAACCCCTGATGAGTTAACTGACTGTGTTTTTCCATCAGGAGCCGAGGACGGTAAAGAAGATCTGAAGTCCACAGCTGACGTAAACGGAGAAGACAAAGATCAAACGGACGTGAGTGTGACTCCAGACTCTCCCTCCAAACAGCTGCCTGATCAGATCTCATTCTTCAGCGGAAACCCGTCAGTGGAGATCGTCCACGGCATCATGCACCTCTACAAAACTAAGTTAGTGCTATCTATCTGCTATCTATCTATCTATCTATCTAGCTATCTATCTATCTGTCTATATGTCTGTCTATTGTTCTATCTATCTGTCTAACTATCCTTCTATTTCTTTCTATCTATCTATCTGTCTATCTATCTATCCATCTATCAATCTATCGTTCTATCTATCCTTCTCTCTATCTGTCTGTCTGTCTATCTATCTATCTATCGTTCTATTGTTTTATCGTTCTATCTGTCTATCTAGCCTTCTGTCTGTCTGTATCTATCTATCTATCTATCTATCTATCTATCTTGTCTATCTGTCTGTCTAACTATCTATCTGTCTGTCTGTCTATCTATCAATCTATCGTTCTATCGTTCAATCATTCTGTCGTTCTATCTATCTGTCTATCTATCCTTCTCTCTGTCTGTGTCTGTCTGTCTGTCTACCTATCTATCCGTTCTTCCGTCCATCTGTCCGTCCGTCTGTCTATCTGTCTGTCTCTCCAATTTAAAGAGTGATCTTTTTTGCATAATAATCAATAGGAATTGGCCTAATTCTGCCCTACATGTGTTATTCGGTATTCTCCTGTATAATTTTAGAACGAGTTTGCAGAAATCTAATTTATAATATATTCCATTGTGCCAAATAGAAACAAATGCTTTTATTGAAATTGACAAAATGATGCAAATATTTTTTCATTTTTATTCTGTTTGATGTGTTTATTGATTAGCCTGTGTAGGGTGTGAATGTGGTCAGTATTTCTGTGATTTAGAAGGAAGCCAGAATATGTGAGCAAAGCGGTGTGATTTTGAAGGGAGCGAGGAGCGGATTTTTTAAAAGTCATGGTTTTCACTCGCTCCAAGAGCGCTCCATCACGAGTACAATTCATACCAACAGCCCATAATATAACTGCATATTTAGCAAGAAATCATATGTTTAACATATATTTAGCTAGCTTGATACAGATGGATCACTCAAATCAGAAAGAATGTGAAGGTTATGATGACGGCAATGGACGTGCAGGTTAGTTCTCAAGGAATTAGTTTGTTCCTTCTAGATACTGAATATTTTTGGGTAAGAGGATGATTTAAACAGGTACAACACTTATTCACAGTCACTCTCTCAATAAGGCATTCAAACAAATGTAATACAGTGCTACTTCATCTGTATCCAATTTCGAATGAGCAGAAATCTGTAAGAAATGCAGCGATCCATAGATAAAATAGGCTAACTGACGAAAACGTAGGTTATTTTCATCCTTCACAAACAAAATTTGCACTGCAATAAGCAGCAGTGATATCTTCTAATGCAGACAACCATGCAATAAGCTTTGGATGTGGTAGGAAAAAAGTTTGCACACTAGTGTTTCAATAAACCACTGTAAAACTACTCTGCTAGTATTTTATTTTTTTTTTTCGTTTAATATATTTTATGAACAGAACTTCTGTGATATTTCAAAGCATACTGAAATACTTGGGGAAATCGTTGCTGCCCCACTCCGCTCACACACTCTGCTCAGGACAGTGTGTCTGTTAAGGAAGTTTACAGTTCTGTTGATTAATATACTGCTAAAACACATCCCCAGATTATTGTTCACACAAAAGCCTCTGAAATTATTAGGGTGCAATTCATCTCCACTCTTGTAAATTGTGACTCCAGGAAAACAGCCTGAACTTAGTACAAGATTGAATCATTTGAGCATATACCATATGCACATATCTATCTACCTATTTATCATGCTCTCCCTCTCTCTTTATATATATATATATATATATATATATATATGCTCATATTAATACCCTGTAATACGGCAGTATTTTGATATAGACCATGGTATTTACTTGGTGCCTCTGGTGATATACTATGGTACTATGTCCAAAAAACATGGAATTTGTGGAATTAGAACAGCAGACACTTTGTTGCATTGTTGATTTGAACCGTCGGTCTTGTTTTGTGTATTGACAGTAAGATGACGTCGCTCACAGAGGACGTGCGGCGCAGCGCGATGCTGTGTGTCCTCACCGTTCCCACCACCATGACCAGCCACGACCTCATGAAATTTGTGGCTCCCTTCAATGACGTCATGGAGCACATGAAGATCATCCGGGACTCCACACCCAACCAGTACATGGTGCTGGTCAAGTTCAGGAGTCAGGTCAGTTGCTTGTCCAGATACAAGATCAATAACATTGAACTGAAATTTGAATGGGCAGGATCTGCAAAGTCCCTAGTCTGTCTAATCCTCACTAATTTGGTTTGTAACACAGTTCTTCGGAAAAAAAAACCTTCTTGCATGTTCTGGTAAAGACTCGTTAATTGCTGCTTGCAGCTACATTTTTCACAAGAAGTTGATTTGCCTCTGATTCTGATCATAGACACATTTTGCCACATGATTTGCAAAATAAACTCATGCAAATTAGCCAGCTGAAGTTATTTTGAAGTTCATTATTTTATGAATGGACGGTCATTGTGTTTTTCATTTCTTTAGGCCGATGCCGACAGCTTCTACACAACATGTAACGGCCGTCAGTTTAACTCTATTGAGGATGCTGTCTGCCAGTTAGTCTATGTGGAGAGAGCGGAAGTCATCAAATCTGAAGACGTAAGGCTCTGGAGCATTAGTTAGTAGTGTTTACTAAAGCAAATAACTAATATGATTTGAACAAACCACCAATGATGCTTCTGAAATCACATATTGTCTACTAGTGTTGTCAAAAGTACCGACCACGATTCCAGTTGTTTCTGTAATTTTAAAAAAGTCCATTTCCTGCTAACAGTTGAGCGGGTTCTTAAAGGGTTAGTTCACCCAAAAATGAAAATTCTGTCATTAATTACCCTCATGTCGTTCCAAACCCATAAGACCTTTGTTCATCTTCGGAACACAAATTAAGATATTTTTAATAAAATCTGAGAGCTCTTTGACCCTCCGTAGACAGCAATGCAACTGCAGTGTTCCGACTGGTATCACAGTCGGTACTTTTGACAACACTATGGTCTAGTTGGTACTACAATTGGTTTTAAAGTATATAATATTGACGGCTAGCAGTTGAAATGGATACTGCAGTCCAAATTCAAAATATTGGAGACCATGAGGCCAGACACACAACAGAATGAGTGCAACTGACACTCCACGCCACAACAGCTAAAGTTTGTCTACGCTGGACGCGACAAAGCCACCGTTAAAAATCCAGTGTAGACAGCATCACTGATTATAATGAGGTCTATAGCATTTTGTTGCGCCGCGGCGTATCGCTCACGTCCGGTGTAGACAGGGTGCTACTATGTGAGTTGATGAGTTGATTTATCTGAGTTTTAATATTCCTCTGGCCATTGAACTTTTTAGATGGATGCCGAGGCTTTTTAGGTCAGGTAGAATCTGCAATCTCTGATCCAGTTCATTTGCTGGCTTCCATGAATTCAATACACTGTGATATCCACAAACTGGCAACACGGGGTCTCAAAATACTATTGGGTTAATTGGCAGTGGGCGGAGTCACACAGACCAAAACAAAAACCGTCATTCCGACACAAAACACACATTTAAAGTAGAATAACTGGCTGTAGTGTTGTTTTTCGGAAAAAGAAGTATGTTGACTTAACTTGTTTCTTAAATAACTGCAAACATATATATTATGGTATTTTTGTGCTTTAGCACAGTCAAAAAATTCCATACAGCACCTTTAACAACTGTTACAATGTATAACTCTTCTCCTGTGGCCTCATGGGATAGTAAAACATCCATCGAATGAATTGGGAGAAGTAGTAGAGCATCTGGGGACTTTTTGCCTACTGTTTGCGAATATTATGAATTCAGACATACTAATCTTTTAGCATACTGTTTTTCACTTACTATATAGTATGGTAGTAGGTATATTAGGATACAGCATTAGTGTTACAGTTCTTGGCAAAATTACATGCACTGAATGTAATTCTGTTGACTTTAATCTTATTTTAAAGTTTTTTTTATTTTATTTTAAATTTGATATTTAAATCATTTTAATTTGTGTTTTACATTTAATTATCAACAGTAAGTTAGAAAAAAATAAAATAAAATTATTATTACCAAAGCAAGCAATTATGAACAAACCAAAAACACAAATTCTTGGGTACCACCCAAACATGTCAACATATTAGGGCTGTCAAACGATTAATCGCGATTAATCGCATCCAAAATAAAAGTTTTTGTTTACACAATATATGTGTGTCTTCTGTATATATTT
>JAFVLL020028790.1:0-16900 GCA_021397915.2 Tor tambroides | reverse complement strand
TAACTGTTGTATAGCTCTATTGTTTTCCTTATACTTGCATTGTTGTATGTTTATTTATGTTTAACTGGTATGTAGCACCGTGGTCCTGCGAGACACGGCATTTCATTCCACTATATGTCCACACATGTAGCAGAATGACAATAAAGCTCGACTTGACTTGATTAATGTAATGGTACTTTTACTTGAGTAGAATATTTTCGTACTCTTTCCACCTCTGCCTCTACAGCCCTGAACATCAGCGGAGATCAGGAAACCTAGATGAGCCCCAGAGACAGATCCCCAGTGAAGACCTTGTATCCTAGGCTGCCATCGGGACAAGACCACAGGAATCAGATGAGTCCTCAGTAGGGATGCAGCGATTAACCGGTTTTGCAATTAAACGCGCTTTAAAACGTCACGGTTAATTAATCGTAAACGTTCCGCTAAACCGAGTGTTTCTGTTACACGGAACAGAACTGTTGCAGCTTGCACAAAACGAAAACAAAGTTACGCTAGCAGTGCACCAGCTTAAAATGAGGTGCTTATCAGAGACATGGAGGCTACTACACACATTAGATTAACTGTGACAGAGGACCAAACAGCGAAGCTTTATTTCCACCAGAGAAATGCCTGTCCATAGTGTGGGACCATTTTGGGTACACCAAGAATGACCAGGGTGTCATTTAAATATTGCCGTAAAAATTGCTGCTAAAGAGCGAATACATGAGGGATAATGCACGGCTAGCTGTACACTGAACGATTTTAATGCACGACGTGAAGGCAAGAACCACCTGACGCGAAGCTACGGCTTGTTAGCTTAGCATTCTGAGATCAGAAAGAGATGAAATAGTGAGATCACATTTATTTGAATTAATTATAACATTTAGCTAATTGAATTAACTATTCGATTGAGAGAGAGAAAGAGAGAGAGAGGTGACAGTTGCCTGTGTGAATTAGCCTACCTGTGTCTGTGCGTCTCTCCAGTAGGTTATTTAATCTATTTTATTAATAAAAGTCGCGGGGCAGCGTTCTCAAGACATTTGTGTCCTCCTGAATGTTTGTATACATGCGCAGCGTGATCTCCGATCTCACAAACCAAAATAACAGACATGATTTTCTCAGGCCACATGTAAAATCACATGAATTATTAGCCTATAAAGATTATTAAAATGAATACGTATGGATGATAGTTGATTACAATAATATTTCAGTTTATTTCCATCATTAGTAACAGTTTCCCCTGTTGGATAAATTTAATATTATTCGTATATTAATAATATTCATTAACTTTGTTATTTACCATCCCTGGTGTAGTATTATTCATAAGTAAAAACCAACAAGATTTTTTTTTCACGTTTCCAAATTCTCTACCCCAGATCCAAAAGAAATGTAAAGAATGTACAAACTAAAGACATTAAATACTTTTGTGATCTATTTCCAATTGTTATTTTCAAAAGAGAAATACTATCATGATGTTTACAGAGCAGAGGTCACCTTTTTAATTCCAATTGGAGAGATGGACTTTTGTTTGTCTTTTGTTTATTATTATTTTGTGCTGCATTGTTGGTTACTGTGTTATTTCTGTTTCAAAAGCCAGCAATAAATAACACTTTAATATCTAAAGAGTGTTCATTTGATTTTATACATTATTAATGTTGTGAAATGAATAAATGGATAATAATAATCATCATAATCGTAAAACCGTGATTATTCCTCAGACAATAATCGTACCAACAAAATCTATAATCGTTGCATCCCTAGTCCTCAGCACAAACTGCTGGTTCGTATGGCCAGAGGAGAACTGGCCTCTCGACTGAGCCTGGTTTCTCCCAAGGTTTTTTTCTCCATTCTGTCACCGATGGAGTTTTGGTTCCTTGCCGCTGTCGCCTCTGGCGTGCTTAGTTGGGGACACTTGATTTCCAGTGATATCATCAACTTGATTGCACAAATACTATTACTGGGCTGGATGATGACATCACTGAATTCAATGATGAACTGCCTTTAACTGAAAATTGAGTATTTACTATTGTCCTCTTGCATTAACGACACACTATTTTCCTATTTGATACTGTAAAGCTGCTTTGATACAATCTGTATTGTTAAAAGCGCTACATAAATAAAGGTGACTTGACTTCAAGGAAACTGTATAAAAATCTATCTAAAACCAGCTTATGTGGAAGCTGTGATTTGGAACCTCTACTCATTGGTTCATTCAATTCTTTTTTTTTTTAACTGTGTTTTTATTAAACTTGTTATAAACATAATATACAGATAGCATTTACTTGAAATATTAACATTAAAAAAATAAATAAATACACAATTAAGTAAATAAATAAGTAATGGTCAAGTAACCATACAGAGTGCAACAAGCAATGGCAAAATAAATATTATAAAAAAAAACAAACAAACAAACAAACAAACGGGCCCCCGACAACACCTCAAAGACCAAGCAAACATGTTTTTTCGATTAGTGCCCAAGTCTGTTGGAAAATGTCTGATTTCAGCTGTAAATCCGCTGTCATTTTCTCAAATATATCTGATTCAGCCTCTGGCCCCGTTTACACTAGTGCGTTTTTGTTTTAAAATGCAAAACTTTTGCTACGGATGCACCTATCGTTTACACTACTCCGGCGTTTTCAAGGTCGAAAACGGAGACTTTTGAAAACGCAGCAGACCCCGTTTTAGTTTGAAAACTGCGGGGTTGCATTTCAGTGTAAACGGACCAAAACGGAGACTTTTGAAAATGATGGCGTGGCTGCCCATATTCGCACTGCGTATCCTTGATGACCGTGTAAATAATAACAGCATGCTCGTTATTGTACCGATAGAAACGTATGGGTAGATTCCCCATTCGACCGCTCCAAGCACGCAGACGCGTCCGCCATCTAAATAATAGGAAGTCTACCTATACATATCTATGGCTGTACCTGCATAAATGGTCATGTGACATGCGTTTTCGGTTGTGTAGCGTAAACGGAGATCGTTTCTGAAACGCAGCAGAAACGCCAGTGTAAACGTTGATCGTTTTCATTCTAAAACGCCATTTTAAAACAAAAATGCACTAGTGTAAACCTTCATCCAGTTCACAGTTATTATCTTCCTAGCTGCCATGTAGAACAAATAGATGAGACTTACTGAACTGATCAGGGGGGAAACCATCAAGCAGAAAAAATACTGGGTGCACTGGTATATCATATCCTAAAACTTTGCTAATCTCCCTTTTAAACCCCTGCCAATACACTTGTATTTTGGGGCATTCCCAAAATATATTAACTTAGTCCCACACCTCCCCAGAGTCTCTCCAGCATTGTGATAATTGTGAAGAACTATCAAATTTAGCAACCACTAATGGAACTCTGAAGAACCTCATCTTCATCTTCCAATCGAACTCCTTCCATATTTGACTACTTATACCCTTATGACAGCTGGCACATATATTTGTCCACATCTCGTCCTCTATTGTCAATCAGATTCATATACTTATTACCGTTTACCAATATAACCAGGACATATTTAATGAATGCCGTGTCTGAATGTGTGTCCTCATATTAGCCCACCGCCTCCCCAGCAACACCTGCCTAGATCTGTTAGGGGGGGATCTTCTTCTGTCTAGCAGCAGCATGTTTCCTTTTAATTGTATGATCTGAGCATTTAGCAGAAGCATACTTGCTCTGTAGCAGCAAGCAGACCAAACCTATGGACATTCTATTTACATTAATAAGAGTTTTACAATCCTTTCCAAGAGCTCTCATGACTGAACTGGTTTTGTAGTTGATCCAAGCTGGTTAGTTAGTTAATTCATGAATTATCAGCTGTTGGGGGGGTACCTGAATGAGCTGGATGAACATTTTGGTCTAGCAGCTCCCATTTTTTTTTTTATGTATCAGCACAACCACTTTACAAATATTTTTTTGTCCAGCAAAGATCTTGATCAAGATGACCAACTGTTGAGCTCTATCTTGTCAATTGCCTAAACTAGATTGGAAGAACTGGAAACCTGATTTTCCTTGCAAGGCCTTGACCAAGATGATAGTCAATTTGGTCCACCAACTAAACCAACTAGAACCCAGTTAGCATTTTCCAAAGCAAACCTAACCCTTCAAACTGGTTTTAATCAGCAATCCAGCATAAAGTTAGCAAATACTCTTAAGTATTTCAAAATTTCCGTGTGCATCGTCTGTGCTACATCTATTTGAACTCAAACATTTAATGACATACCTTCTTTTGATTTTGTGCTCTGATAACATAGATTCCTTTTGTGTTGATAGCCGACGCCAGAGAAAGAGATGACAGCTCCACTGACCCATGACTGTCCTTGACTGTTTTCAACCATTCTATGTGTCTTGCAGAGTCACACTGAAATGGAAAAAATGTTGGTGAACAAAAAAATCCTATTGCCTTCCTCTGGTTAGCAAAGCTAGTAGATACTCTTACCAATTTCTTTGGGAGGTTGGGATCATTGTCAAGTGCCTTCCATAGTTTCTTCAGCATTTCTTTAAAGTGCCTGAAGCCAGCATCTGGCTTCAAATCATAGAGCATTGAGGAGTAGCCAAGAACTGCATCATGAAAACAGGCTACACGATCCACATCCAAATCATTCTCTCCAGCAGAGATGGAAGCCAAATCCACAAAGACTTTCAACTCATTGATGTCTGAAATGATAAAAAAGGAACATCATTTGCTTATATAACAGCATAAGAATTAAGAAAATCACATTCAATTATCAGCACAAACACCTATTATTTACCTTCAAGAGCCTCTTTAACCCAAATAACAAAATTCTTTCTGAGGCCAAGCTCTTTAAGGCACAGCCTACGGGGCTCTGTGATGTCCACAAGCACAGTTTTTGCCTGCATCAACTCATTGTCAATGCTGTCAAGACGCTCCTGTTTAAAATCCAAGTGTGTCTGAAGGGAAGAAAGCCTCATGGGTTTACCACATGCTTTATTTATTGTTCACTGAAATGCATTTATTTGACAATAGGAAACATAAGGGCAAAAATTAAATGACTTACAGTAACAAGCAACTTCTCCAAAACTTGAAAGTTTCCTTGTAGGCCGAGTGTTTGTTTGACCATCATGACCACCTGAGCTGACTCTACTGCCAGATGAAGCTCATGGTACTGCTCGATCTGCTGGATTCTTGTCTGGACCCAGCGCTGGTCATCATTGCGATCCAGTTTGCATATAATTGCAACTTCTGCTTCCAGCTCATCATATTTTCCCTTGTAGGCTTTGAATGTTGTGTCAACTTCTTCAAATGTTATGGTACCATCTTTAAGCCTTGTGTATATGATTTTGTAGGAATCATAACATGGTTCAAATATTTCACTATAAAGATCTTCGAGTGTGATTAAAATTTCCTCCTCTGAAGGAACTATTCCATCATCTTTAGTGTTCTCTGCAAACACTGCTGCCTGTTTCACCCAACACGTTTTGAATATGTAGCTGTCTTTATAGTTGTTTAGAACCTCTGCCATAGATCGAACATCATCTTCAAGCTCAAAGTAGGTGACTACTCCTGACATTTCAGAGGGAATCTGATTTAATGAATGAACTTCCATTAACTTGTCCAGGTCCATCTCATCAACGTCAATTTGCTGCTTTTCTTCCAGCCCTTCAAATTCAACTGTAAAACAGAAATTTAGTATTAAAATCTCTGTATAAAAGTGAGCTATTATTGCCAGGTGTTAAGTAGATACTGTAGCATATACTCTACCCATCACGTGCTCTTGCAGACTGCGGCTCATTGTAATAAGAGCATCCACCAGTGCTCTCTCATGATTAATAGCCTTCACCTCCTCTTGTCTAGACTGAAGAAGTCTCTTCATGGCAGTGGTGTCCTTGTATTGTTCACTTTCACAAAAACAGTCTGTAAAAATAGTAGAGTAATGACTCCTCACATTATATTATAGTAATAGGGTCAAATCTCATGTGTGAGGTATTTTACCTAAATTAAGCAGCTCAAGGAAAGTGCTCCTCTTTTGCAGGATGTGATTGAGTAGCTTTATCTTTATATTCCCTGTTATGACTCGATTTAGAATGTTTGAGAATAACGAGGTTGCCATGGCAAATTTCTCT
This sequence comes from Tor tambroides, assembly GCA_021397915.2. Lineage (NCBI taxonomy): Eukaryota > Metazoa > Chordata > Actinopteri > Cypriniformes > Cyprinidae > Tor > Tor tambroides. Next base: position 10,841 of record JAFVLL020028790.1, on the reverse strand, counting down.
TTAGCCTCATTAGAAAGCTGATCAATCAGTTTTTCATCAGCACCTGCAGAGCAAAAATAAATAAAAAATGAGACTCTTTCTTCTGTATAAAAAAAGGTTGTGAAATCTCAACACAGCAATGCCATGCAGAGGAAACCCATATAATTACCATGAAGCTGAAAAATATTCTTAGCTGCTGTCCAACCCAGAAGATGTTTGAGAACAACTTCTTCGTCTTCCAGATAGGTTCCTTTGTCATCTTTTGGCCAGGACTTTAGGATGATGGTAGATACAAGCTTTCCAAATTTCCAGTTTATCCTCAATTTACTGAATCTCTCAAAAAGTTTTCCCTCAGATTTAGTCTGTTAAAAAGATCAGTACAGTAAGCATCTTCCCATATTCAATCCCCCCCCACACACACATAAAACTACTGTTTAGAACTTGGAAAAAATAATGTAAAAACCATGTAGAAAATCGATTAATGTATAGTTCAAACACTGCTCAACACCCAATAAATGGCAAACTAAATTTCCGTCCTGTGCTATAACTTCAAGGATTAGTTCACTCCAAAAAAATGAAAAAAAATAAATAAATAAATAAAAAAAAATAAAAAAATAAAAACATTTCAAACCTCAACACACACACACACACACCTCTGATCAGGGCCCTTGGAATCATCCTAACCTTCCCCCTTTAACATCACCCCTGACCTTGACACTGAAACCAAGTCTTAACCTTTAAACAGCCCTTAACACAAATAATACAAACAATACTTAAAATTTCTCCTATTCCGCTCCACAGAAGCGAGTTTATAATGACATAAGTTTGAGTAAATTATTCCATAATTGTAATTTTTAGTGAACTTTTTCTTTAAATATTTCAAGCCAGAATGCATTCACAAAATTTTGTAGGTACAAAAAAGGTAAATAATCCTCAACCTTGACTAGATTTCGGTCCAAATACCATTTTATAAAATGTTCTAATGAATATTTATATTTATGTCAGTGAGAAGTGAAAAGACCTTTACCTGGCATATTGTTGTAACAGCCTGGAGAGCACACTTCTCTACACTGTCCACCAAATAAGGCTGGGAGCCATTAAGTTTCTCAATCTTTGAGCAATAAACCTCAATTTGATCGAGATGATCTTCCTAATGAGAGAAAAAACAAACAAAGAGAGTACACATATTCAGTACAAAGACACACTCTGGAATGTCAGTTAAAGATATCAGTTGTCCAGGTTAAATTTCTAGTCACATTTAATGAAGTTGAGCCAGATGAGAATCTCGTGTTTAAGACATTCCGTCTTAAATGTGTTAATGGGTTTTAAATGTACTGGGAGTTTGCACAGTAGCGATGTTTCCATCTAAAATTGTGAATATAACTTACGTGAAAAATTGGAATATTGCATAAAACCACAGAATATAAAGGAAGTGGTGTGTGGCCAAGTATGGTGACCCATACCCAGAATTTGTGCTCTGCATTTAACCCATCCAAGTGCATGCACACAGTAGTGAACACACACCCGGAGCAGCGGGCAGCTAATGCTGCGGCGCCCAGGGAGCAGTTGGGGGTTTGGTGCCTTGCTCAAGGGTCTCACCTCAGTTGTGGTATTAAGGGTGGAGAGAGTGCTGGTTATTCACTCCCCCCCACCTACAATCCCTGCCAGACCTGAGACTTGAACCCACGACCTTCGGGTTACAAGTCCAACTCTCTATCCATTAGGCCACGACTGCCCCAATTCTATCTATCTATCTATCTATCTAAATAAATAAATAAATAAATAAATAAATATTTTAGTGCTGTCAATCGATTAAAAAAAAAATTAATTGCACATTTTTCTAAAATTAATCGCGATTAATTCCACCTAACATTAAAGTTTTTAAATATACATTTATATTGCAATAATTCGCATTTCGCATTCAATCTTCAAATGTAAAATGTACAAACAACATAAAGACAGTATATTTTTAAAATTTCTTTAATGGCATCTTTTTTATGATTGAAGGCCAGCATCACTGATATCCATACTACTGATGTCTCTATAAAATAGTTTTTTCCCCTGAATATTTAACCATTGACTGTAACCATTCAGCATTACAGTATAATTTAGATCTATAAATTTTTAACATTTATTAGACTTAACTTCTAATTTAAGTGAACTTAATACAAATCACCACATGAACCTATTATACTAAATTACATATTTATCTACTTGTGCCCTTCAGCAGAAATATAAAGAAAATGAATACTTACCAAACACTAAATTCTAAATTAAATATAGATAAACCCCTTTCAGCTATAAAAGTTATTGATTTCATCTTTTTTTCTTTGGTTCTTGGATTAATAGACATCACAGAATCTGTATATTAGCTTAATAGACAGCTATAGCTTAAAAAGCTGCTGCTGCTGAATGTGACGCTGATCTGACATGCGTCTTATTTTCTCACAACTGTCTTTACCTTTTCTGACCCACTTCAGGTCTTAAAGTCTCTACTAATGCGTGGACGAGTTGAATCTGGTGTTTTAGATGAGGGAGACAGTGCTGGGGTGCCTCAGGACAGTTTTTAAAACCATTTCAAAGGCATGTTCTTAAATGTGACGCATATATAACATATTGCATGCATGCACGCAATTTTAAGACAGCTTTAATCGCCTTTTGGTAACTTCATGCCTTAACTGACGGCATAACTAGGACATTGCATGCACGTAGTTTCTTTCGCTGTTTGAAATGATACAGGCTACAGCGCGCGCCAGCACCTTTGTGCGCGTATTTGAAGAGCTCGCGCTACGAGCACAGTATCTTTTCCGCGCTCGTTTGACTCGAGCCTGGCGCGGAGGCGAAGTTAGAACGCGTCTGAAACGTCTCCCGTTTGATGTGGTCATAAAGACGTTCTGCATCTAAATAAACCCAATTCTTTTCAAGAAAAGAGACAGACGCAGCAGTTGTGAATGGGGTGGCCAACCCTAGCCCTGCCCCTGCGTTAAATATTTTTAACGCGTTAATCAGAAAAAATTAATCGCATACGTTAACACGCTAATTTTGACACCACTAATATATATATATATATATATATATTAGTATATATATAATGATTATAATGAAAGTGCAATTTACTATGCAGTCAATGGGACAGTCACAAGCCTCCTGGTTTTCATCCAAAATATCTTAAATTGTGTTCCGAAGACGAACGAATCTTTTACAGGTTTGGAACGACATGGGGTAAGTGATTAATGACAAAATTTTCATTTTGGGGTGGAGTATACTGATTATCAACCCAGAATATACGCTAATTTGACTAGAAACACTGGAGAAATGCAAAGCATCCTTCCAGTTAAGAGTCAGGCGTCACTTCCGCGTTCAGGAAAAACGTCTACAGATGCCCTATTCGACCACTCCAGATATGTTGACGTATCCACCATTTTGGAACAGTCAACTTGACGTCATTCACCATAATAATCAATGAATATTCAAAGATATACATGAGTATAACTTGCCGATGTAGACGCACACAGTCAACTTGCGCTCGAGGGTTCGCAGACCGCACCAAAAATGGCAGCTGGCTTATATATCGAGGCTCATAGAAACAGTATCTAATGAGGCATCTACATATGTATGTATGTATGTATGTATGTATACACACACACACACACACACACACACACACACATACACACACTGAACAAAATTATAAATGCAACACTTTTGTTTTTGCCCCCATTTTTCATGAGCTGATCTCAAAGATCTAAGACTTTTCTATGTACACAAAAGGCCTATTTCTCTCAAATATTGTTCACAAATCTGTCTAAATCTGTTAGTGAGCACTTCTTTGCCGAGATAATCCATCCACCACACAGGTGTGGCATATCAAGATGCTGATTAGACAGCATGATTATTGCGCAGGTGTGCCTTAGGCTGGCCACAATAAAATGCCACTCTAAAATGTGCAGTTTTACTGTATTGGGGGGTCCGAAAACCAGTTAGAATCTGGTGTGACCACCATTTGCCTCACGCAGTGCAACACATCTCCTTCGCATAGAGTTGATCAGGTTGTCCACTCCTCTTCAATGGCTGTGCGAAGTTGCTGGATATTGGGCAGGAACTGGAACACGTTGTCGTATACACCAATCCAGAGCATCCCAAACATGCTCAATGGGTGACATGTCCAGTGAGTATGCTGGCCATGCCAGAACTGGGATGTTTTCAGCTTCCAGGAATTGTGTACAGATCCTTGCGACATGGGGCCGTGCATTATCATGCTGCAACATGAGGTGATGCTCGTGGATGAATGGAACATCAATGAGCCTCAGGATCTCGTCACGGTATCTCTGTGCATTCAAAATGCCATCAATAAAATGCACCTGTGTTCGTTGTCCATAACATACGCCTGCCCATACCATAACCCCACCACCACCATGGGCCACTCGATCCACAACATTGACATCAGTAAACGGCTCACCCACACGACGCCATACATGCTGTCTGCCATCCGTGAAGAGAACACCTCTCCAAAGTGCCAGACGCCATCGAATGTGAGCATTTGCCCACTCAAGTCGGTTACGACGACGAACTGCAGTCAGGTTGAGACCCCGATGAGGACGACGAGCATGCAGATGAGCTTCCCTGAGATGGTTTCTGACAGTTTGTGCAGAAATTCTTTGGTTATGCAAACCGATTGTTGCAGCAGCTGTCCGGGTGGCTGGTCTCAGACGATCTTGGAGGTGAAGATGCTGGATGTGGAGGTCCTGGGCTGGTGTGGTTACACGTGGTCTGCAGTTGTGAGGCCGGTTGGATGTACTGCCAAATTCTCTGAAATGCCTTTGGAGACAGCTTATGGTAGAGAAATGAACATTCAATTCACGGGCAACAGCTCTGGTGGACATTCATGCAGTCAGCATGCAAATTGCACGCTCCCTCAAAACTTGCGACATCTGTGGCATTGTGCTGTGTGATAAAACTGCACATTTTAGAGTGGCCTTATAATACAATAATCATGCTGTCTAATCAGCATCTTGATATGCCACACCTGTGAGGTGGATGGATTATCTCGGCAAAGGAGAAGTGCTCACTAACACAGATTTAGACAGATTTGTGAACAATATTTGAGAGAAATAGGCCTTTTGTGTACATAGAAAAAGTCTTAGATCTTTGAGATCATCTCATGAAAAATGGGGGCAAAAACAAAAGTGTTGCATTTATAATTTTGTTGTGTGTATATATATATATATATATGTATGTATATGTATATATACACGCATACACACACACATATATTTTTTTCCCCCCAATAATTAAATATTGTGTCATCAGAGTTGGTATTTTGGCTTTATATATGATCAGACACTTGCACTTAATTTCTGAAAATCATACTCAAATGGAGTTAACAAGCTTTTTGATGACCGAATGACAGAGATCTGTGTTTTGTCTGTCGTTAGAAAGGCTGGATCTGAGGCAGTAAATTAACAGCATCACGTTTTCATCAGTTTGCTAGTTATAAATTTTATTGTAGCTATATGGGCTCTCAGTTTCTCTTGTTGTTTAATATATTTGGCCAAAATCTCATGATATAAAAGATGAACTGCTATGCACAGGATATTTAAAACGTACAAAAGTGTATTGGCTGCTAGGGCTGGGCGATATATGGAACGTGATATTCATGCGCATCTCATCAGTGAAGCCGGTTCTGTGATTAGTAGTAAATCTCCAGCACCTGTTTTCAAATGGAACGGCATTTAATACACAGAGCCGTAGTTCACAGATAAGCTACGCAATATCGCGTTCATTATCGCAGATGAATCGTCTTCGATAATGAACGCAATATTGCGTAGCTTGTCAATGATCTACGGCTCTGTGTATTAAATGCCGATCCATTTGAAAACAGGTGATGGAGATTTAGCGCTAATCATGGAACCGGCTTCACTGACGAGATGCGCCTAAAAATCATGTTCGATATATCGCCCAGCCATATTGGCTGCAACTAGACAGAAAATGCTAAGACTCTTCTCTGCTCGTTAAACACACAAAAACATTAATGATAGCCTTAATAGACAGCGTTTCTTGAGTAAAGGAAACGCTGTACTTATTCAAACATCAGTTCTTTATTTACCCTTGCATTATGAAGTAGACATCTGTCTTCAAACTGTGCGTCGTAGCACTTATACTGAATTGAGGCGGGGTGGAGTTATGAGGTTTGACTGACAGTCTGAGGATCCAATGACGTTACGAAGTTTAGTCACAAGCTCTTTCGAATGCTTTTCATTTGTTAAATATTTGTAAAACCCACAAACAGACATAATGTCCAATAGCACAGTTTTAAAATAACAATATAATATAATATAATATAATATAATATAATAGAGATAAGGAAGTTTTGATAATTTTCCACGGCACACCCGACATCCTGTCACGCCACACTAGTGTTCCACGGCACAGTGGTTGGGAAACACTGATTTACAGCATTATCATAATAGGCTGTATATTAACTTATTGGGAGAAAACCAGTAGTTCTATGTGAAATCAGACATTTGAGCACCCCCACAGCCAAAATAGCATGGTCATAACACCTCTGCGAATATTCGACTGTGAGATTGGTAGTCGAATCAGGCTCCTCCTATCGAAGCATCGAATGTGTCACATGACTAAACATGCGTCATCATTTTCAAAAGCCTCCCTTTTCACAGTCCACACTACAATGCGAAAACAGCGTTTTCAAATTTATCCACTTTGGAGAGTGTTTTCAAAAAGCTCTGTTTTCCTGGACAAAAAAAGAGAGAAAAAGATGTGATGTTTCAAACGAAAACATATTAGTGTGGACAAGGCCTAATATAACTGGCTCCGCCAACTTTGGCAGGCTGAAAGGCCATTTGTCCATGCAGCTACACGAACGTTATCAAATCAGGCTTCAGGATTTCGGGAAAAAACAGAATTTTCACCATAGCGAGGCAAACGTTCCCATTATCTCATGGAGCAGGTTTCGTCAGTCACCAGAGCGTTTTATCTTGCCATTTCTATTCAGAGGTTTTTTTTTAGTTTTTTTTATGCAGAATAGAAAAATGCTGATATTCAATAACGTCAACAGAACCCAATGTCATGAATTTAAATTATTAGTATTTTTAAAATAAAAGTACAAATAAATAAATAAATAAATAAATAAATAAATATTGCACCGGTTCTCAACTCCCAACCCTATGCATACTGGAACTGTCTAATTAATACCTGCTGATATTTCCCCTCAAAGTCCAGAGTAAATGTCTCTCTCCATTCTTTAGTGAAGTCCTTGCTCATGAAATCTATGGCTATAATATTATTCCACATCTGTAAAGCAGAACAAACAACATCATTACAATAAACTATGAACTGCTAATATAGAAGAATTCTACCATTGTTATTTTATATAAACATACAGTTGAAAATAAGAGAAATTATAAAAATTCAATTTTTTATTACCGTTCTGAATAAGCTATTTCACACAAAAGTGAATGGGTACATACAGTGCACAAGACAAAATAGCAGTATGATTGGTGTCTATTTCAAGGAAACTATTTTATTTAGTACTGTATTTATGTACTTATGACCTCAACTGTACCTGTTCTGCTTACCTCAATCTCTGTTGTGAAGCTGACAGCCGACATATAGTTATTGTTCAAAAGTCTTCCTTTGAAAGTTTGTCTGATCCATGTCCTCATAGTTTTCTTGGCCTCATTGAGTAACACAAGAGTCTTCTCAGGAAAAGTGTCAGCTTGTTGGGTCACCTTAAGGTTGAACAAATATTTAGACATACCAAGTCAATTCTACTGGCTTTAATCAGTTATTTAAAAGAAAAATTGCAGAATGGTATACCTGGGCAAATCCTGATACGGAGGCCACGAGGTTCATGCAAGCAACAGGAATTTCAGTGAAATTCTGTGCATAGCTGTAGTAATGAATTCTTTTGCAGATCTTCTCTAGAAGTTTACATGTTGTTTGTATGCACTGAACACCATAATCTTCACTGGGACAGCTAAAACAGCAATGAAAGCCAGTTAACCAGTATACAGCGTAAGACTTCCTAAATTTGTCTTGAAGTGATTTTCCTCTTCTGAATAAGGGGTCTTGTCACTTCTGCAAAATCCGATCCTAGATCCGATTTGCATTTAAAAAAAAAAAAAAAAAAAAAAAAAAAAAAAAGGTACATATCTATAGCCCTTCCAGAGAAAAAGTTGAGCAGATCCAAGCCAATGGAAAGATGAAATCAACATAAACTTATACTATAGCGTATATTTTTGCTCCAAGTCCAAATTAATTTCTAACTGGTAGCAAAAACAACCATGATTTGAAATTTCATTCAATAAAATACATTTTTTTACCTCATAATAAGTAAATGCAATTTACTGAAGTAAACGTAACATTATCGTGCAGGTTTTCTGCAGAGTTTTAAAAATCAGATTCAAGATTAAGACATTTTTAAGAGACAAAAAAAAATGCATGAAAACTGCATGTCCAAAACTGCAAAAAAAAAAACCCCAAAAAACTGCGTGTCAAAACAGAACAAACTAATACAATTATGCATCCAAGATACTTATACTTTAAATAGGCTGGGGCACACATTTAACTGCAAAACAGGATAAACGCAACTTTAAAATACTCAATACTACTTATACTACTAAAATACTACTTGGCAAATGTGTTACCAAAATTACAATAATATCTATAAGAAAAAAAGATGCATCTTTTCATGTATAATGCAGTACTTTCAATTACAAACAAGCCCGAAAAGCACAAAATAATCCACTCTTATTTCAAAATGGTTATACACGGTGATAACTCATCAACAGTACATCATAAGCGATTGCGATAACTGTGCGGTTTTCACTGATTGCAAACTGCTCTGAAACAGTAAGCATATAGAACGTGCAACACTCACATTTATTTAATTAAATCATTGCCTTTTGAAGTTACATTAGGCCGTATCATGATTCCTGTTTCTCTGTGATAATCAAAACTTCTGATATACCATTTAAAAAATTTAAGATGTTTAATATTGTAGTAGGGAGTTACTAATGTTTTTTTTCCTCTCTTTTAACAGCCATCTGCTGCAAGAAGTTCTAATATAAAGTGGTCAGTCACTTGGCAGTTACGGCTCAAGTGATTGTCTCAAAGACACTCTAAACCAGGGGTGGGAAACTGGAGAGCCGTAGCTCTGCATTTAACCCACTGCACACACACAGCAGTGAGAAGTGAACACACACACACACAGTGAACACCCACCCGGAGCGGTTGGCAGCCAGTGCTGCGGCGCCTGGGGAGTTGGGGGTTCAGTGCCTTGCTCACCTCAGTCGTGGTATTGAAGGTGGAGAAAGCACTGGTCATTCACTCCACCCACCTACAATCCCTGCCGGACCTGAGACTTGAACCCGCAACCTTCAGGTTACAAGTCCAAAGCTCTATCCATTAGGCCACGACTTCCCCCAAATTTTGATTAGCTTGATCAGGTGTGTTTGATTAGAGCGGAAGCAAAACTCTGCAGAGCTGCAGCTCTCCGGGACCGACGTTCACCACCCCTGCTGTAAACTATGGCTGTTTCTCAATATGCGTTCTTCTGCGATCTTGCGCCCTTGTGTTCTCGTTCTGTCATCATCAACCGTTGAAGTTCAGTTTCAATTCTCAAGAACGCAAGTACAGAGGATGCATGAAAGTTCCCGGATATGTTCTTGATATCGAGGATGTATCGAGTGTAGACTTGAGAGAATCGAGCCATTAGAAATCCCAGAAGACTCTGCGGGCAGCCGGTGTACGGAAGTCTGTAAGCTTTAAACTCGCTCTCGCAAATATCTGACGGCTCTTGAAAGTACACATTTATTGTTTTGTTTTGCTTAATTTTAATAAAGTGGTTAGACCCGGGGCCTGTACCATGAAGCTGGATTAGCTGGCTAGCCAGGTAAGTTTCAGTTTAGTTTGCACCAATCCTGGGTTTTAGGTACCATGTAAGGCTGTGACGGTGGCAGATTTTTACCACCGCGGTGGTTATGGACCAACTACCGCCGGTGGCGCGGTGTTGTATATATTTATATAATTCTGAAACGTGAAAATAAATAAATGAGGCTCAATCATTAACAAACGTGCGTGTTTATTTTAGCACTTCCGTCAGTGAACACTCAGCCTGCAAACCACTAAAATAAAGAAATAATACAGTTAAATAGGAAAGTAGCCTTAAATAAGAAAGTTAAATGTCTACCTCACGTGAGCGGCGTGGCAAGAACCCATTATAATCAGTGATGCTGTCTACACTAGATGCGGCGCGATACGACATGACAAATCCCTCACAGTAAACTGCCTCGTCTTATTTATGACGTACCAACACAAAGTTCAAATGTCCTGTATAGACAGACTCAACCTGTTGTGTTGCGACGCGGCGTCCGGTTTATACACGGTTCACTGTTCCGCCACCAAGCAAGTGGGCGCGTTAACTCCTCGTCTGCACGCGCTCTCTGTGGAATCGGAATCGCGGAGTATGTTTCCACATTTCTTGTTGGCATCTTCTATTTACCGCTGTCTCGTTCGTATTTGGCCAGTTTGGAGAAAGCCTCACCAATACAAACCTGACCAGCCGGGCGTTAGCGATCACGTGAACTTGAAGATACTTGTACAAACGCGGATGGGTGACATGAATGGAAATGATTCCAGATCGGCGACGTAGTATTTGGTTTCCCAACAAGTTCCATCGCTCATCACAAAATAAATTTGCTGAATGCAGAATAAACTGTATTTTCATGCGCTCAAACCTGCCAGTCTAAAGGAAACGCTGTGTATGGCGTTTGAGGTAATTTGTGAATTAGTATAGATTTATAGTCTAAATAAAACAATTAGCAACTGTTACTATTATT